>CABEEJ010000591.1:58222-74339 GCA_901482245.1 Timema douglasi
CATTCACAAGATGTCTTGTCAGAGGTGAAGGAAGGGTTTGGTAATCAGATAAATCTTTGCCGGGACCGAGGATTGAACCCCGGCCGCCAACATAGAAGTCTGACACCTTGCCCCTAGACCGCCAGGTCACCAATGTCTTTAAGAGAGTGTAAACTTGTGCAAATATAAAAAAATAATTATTTGGTTATGTTTGAAATAGGAACACGCTTAGCTCCAATTACCCTTAAAAACAAACATCAAATAATTTACAGAGGCAAACAATTTTTATAAATTTTCATTAGAGGGCCACAACCATCACCATTCGCAGGAATCAAAATTTTTAAAAAAAAAATCCACGGGAGAGCCTTTCAAATATCTTCTAGAGTATTTAAATTTTACTTAGAAATGAGGGGAAGGGCTTAAAACTCATATTTAGGGAAATTTAATTAATAAAAGCTTTCAAGTTGAATAGCCCTCCAAACAACTTCTAGATCATTCAAAAAAAATTAAATAGGGGGGTAAGGGGTGGTTACTCCAAATAATATTTAGATACATTTTACTCAGACAAACTCTCAAATTATTAAATATCAACCGTCAAATATTTAATGGTGAAAGTCCCTAAAACCCCCAATGACATTAGGACCCTCCCCCCATTAACCTGCCCCCCTTACCATTATGTTAAAAAAGGTTTTTCATGATTTCCCCATCCAAGCTATGGTGCATTTTAATTAGGTCCTTTAATATGATAATAACTATAAAGGTAGAATTTATATGAAATGTGACCTCATTTTCGTGTAAGAAGAATTTTGAATAATATAGGGGAGAAAATGTATCTGAATTTCCGTTTGGGGCTAGAACTCCAAACTTCCCATCATCGGTGAACTTGAGAAAAGTTTATTTACGATTACTCCACAGAAGTGGGGTAGTTAATTAAATAATTATGGTGTTAAAATGTATCGGTGAAAAAATAAACATTTTAATCAAATCAAATCAAATCTAAAAATCCATTCAATACTAACCCACTCCAGTGGTAAAATGGTCTAAGGCGTCACTTTCATAATAAACTGAACCAACGATGATGGGGGTGATCAGGGTTTGAATCCCGGTAGAGTGTACTGAGGGTGGTTTTCCCTGTGAATAATTTTCCATTCACCATCCCCGATAATGTTGGGGTTCATTTCTTTTAAATTATTTAGCACCGCGTCTTACTACCCGTTCGGGTTATACGCTTTAAATACTAATTACGCTAATGGATTGGGGATTGAGAAGGTTGAATTAGAGGAAGTGAACCCGCATTTAAGTGGAGAGAGAGTGGAAAACAATTTAGGAAAAACCACCTTCAGTTCACCCGACCGAGATTCGAACCTCGATCTCCCCGTCCTCGGCGGTCGAGCTAAACACGACTTGCGCGTTAGCAAACTACGCCACCGAGGCGGGTAATTTCCTTTAAACCCATCCTACTTCATCGCTAATAAATTATTGTAATTAGTACATATGCGTACAAACTGAAAGGGTAGTATGATGTGCTGCTAAAAAAATAAATAAGCATAACACGTGTCTACTCCATTTCGAAGGTATTAATTAGCGACGTCCTACGTAGTGCTAATTAGTGGCCATGTTGATGATATTTTTAATCTTTTGAGTGAGGTGTTGTTGGCGATAAGGACCACGACAGACCCTCACGTCACGCGTGTCCATGTGAGGTGTTGTTGGCGATAAGGACCACGACAGAACCTCACGTCACGTGTGTGTCCGTTGTTGACGCGCTAACTCGTCAATGTTTGGCCTCGGGTGATCGATAATTTCACCCTGATATCCACAAGATATTAAAACGAGATGCTACGAGCTAACCGCAGGCGAGAATCATTAATTATTTGTTTAGAGAGAGAGAGAGAGAACTAGATGACGGTTAGGACTAAAATATTTACTAAATACCATTTAAATTGTCAAATATTTTAAATCAAGTATTTAAAAAAAATATTATTCTTGCACCTACGAGTTATATAGAAAGTAATGAAATATTGAATATAAAAAAAATGGTAAGGTGCACTTCGCTATAGATGTATCTAAATTATACATATAGCTCGTGATATTTTTTTTGTGTGAAATTAAATAATATATATATTTTTTTCAGAATAATTCAAAACAAAAAGAGCAAACCATTACAACAAAGAGCACAAGAAAAATAATATAGACGGTTACAGAAACATATTGAGAAAAAGTAGCATTAATTTTCCAGGCCTGATTTTTTTTTAAAAAACTTGTAAATAGATAAGAAATGATTGGTTTTATAAAAAAAATTATATCATTTTTTTTTTCCTTTTATTAGTACAGTAACAAAAATTTCAATAGCAAGCTATTTTGTATCGTGGGGAATTGTGGAGATATTATCCTAATTGTTGATATCTGCTTAGGTATGCCTAATTTATAAGAATGTCATTTTCCCAGAAAAATTAAATTCACCATTTTATTTGTTATATTAAACAGTGTTTATATACAAAGTTTAACCGAAATCTGCAGAGCTAATTTCGATAATATATATGTTTTTCATCTTCTGGGTCTTTACTAATCTACACATAATTTTTTTAGAGTTAGATATTTAATTCTAAAAATCGGTTAGGGAGGGACACATACAAAATTTTAGCCCAATCAGTAAAATTGTTTTGGCTCTAGATCGATATACAAACAATAGGTGCGCGGATAAACGTCATTATATAAAAGAAAACACTTTATTTCAGGCACACTGGGTCATCATCCCACGTATATATCCATCAACATCTCTAATTTAATTATTTTTTTTACGATCAAAATACTTCCTCTATCCAAAAGGTCAAGAGAAAT
The DNA here is from genome assembly GCA_901482245.1 of Timema douglasi. Taxonomy (NCBI): domain Eukaryota; kingdom Metazoa; phylum Arthropoda; class Insecta; order Phasmatodea; family Timematidae; genus Timema; species Timema douglasi. The sequence continues at coordinate 61,043 of CABEEJ010000591.1, forward strand.
AAAAAAAATAAAAATAACCAAGCTTGAAAATTTGTCTAAACATTCACTCTTATTTTATATCTTAAATTCCAAACAATACTTTTGTTTTAGACACATCCTCTGTATGTATGTATCCTGATTGTTTCAGACTCCTTAATTCAGTAATCTTGCCTGCTGTATTATGGGTCATGGATTCTATTGCCAACATGGCAAAAAAAAAAAAACAATAAACGCAATTGTGTCGCCTCTTTATTTTTCACATTGATTAGTTTTATTAATAAACGAGGTAATATGTGTTTGACTTGTTATAGAGTTAATTTAGTATATAGTTCACTTTAAATACCCCAAATAAATGCAGATATATATGTTTTAATTTGCACTCCCTTATAGCCAATGAAATTGTGACATTAAAACTATTATATAATAATGTATCTCAACACATTCTTGGTGGTAACGAAATGCAATTCTTTAATTTGCTTCTAACTCTTCATTTTATTTCATTCGACCCAGTTTATAATTGATTTAAAACATCAAATATAAATCTTAAAACTCTGGTTTCTAAGTGCATATTTTTGTACACACGGGCTACTAATTTATAAAATGTCAGCCCCCTGTGTGTGCTAGATATTGCTCAACGCTCATGACAGACTCTTTATTTTATTAATATATATATATACATACATACATACATACATACATACATACATACACACACACATATATACATAAATACATACATACATACATACATACACATACAAATATAGTAGCCCCACGGCTTCTTTGGTGCTGACTTATGGCTTTGAAAAGTTACCAGACCAAATTATGTATCCCTACACCGGACCAAATGATATGCAAAAACGTGTGTTTAGCAGCTTTCACTTCTGAGGGTCAAAATTTGGGTATATACCTAAATGTTGACTGTCAGAAATCAGCTGTGAGCTGTCAGTCAGCACCAAAGAAGTCACGGGGCTACTGTACATACATATACATACATTGATAGATAGAAAGAAGATGAGCCAAGATCAAGTACAATAATTTAAAGATTACATCGAGATATACATCATTTGACAGGGTTTATGAGCTTAAATATTTAGAAACAATTTTAACTACAGCAATAACAATATACCCGCCTCGCTGACGTAGTTGGCTAACGCGCTAGTTTGTGTTGAGCTCGACTTCTGAGGACGGGGATATCAAAGTTCGAATTTCGGTCGGGTGAACTGGGGGTTGTTTCTCCTAAATGGTTTTCTACTCTCCTTCAAAGCAAATGTGGTTTCACTTCCTTTAAATTCAACCTTCTTAATTCCTAAATTACTAGTGGAAATAATGCTTTAGATTATAACATGAACGGGTAGTAAGATGTGGTACTAAATAAATGAATAAATAACGATATTAGAGTGGAAATCAAGAAAATATAGTCAGAAAAAAATTATGCTATTATTCGGTTAGTAAGGTTGTTAAAGCACTCGTCTGATTTTAACAAATGTAAAATTAAAAATGAATAAAATAATTCTTTTACCAGTTTTTCTCTTTGGGTTTTAAATTTGGTCTCTTGCCTTAAATGGCAAGAAGAGTTTTAGGTTGTTTGAAAACAAACACATACTTAAACAAATATTATAAACGTGACGTTTGCGTCGTATAAGAAAAGATTATCTTCATACAAATACAAATTTTAACCTTTTCATATTGCAAGCAAGGTGGGTGACCTGGCGGTCTAGGGGTAAGGTGTTCAATCCCCGGTCCCAGCACAGATTTATCTGATTACCAAACCCTTCCTTCACCTCTGACAAGACATCTTGTGAATGTGGGGAATGCCAGGCCTCCACCGTGGTTCGGATTCCACGTTAAACTGTAGGTCCTCCATTTCATCTCACAATCACCCTACCATTACACATTAGCGTAAGTGCGTATAACCCGAACGGGTAGTAAGACGCGGTGCTAATAATAATAATGCAAGCAAGGTCAAATGGGACCTTATGAGCTTTTCCATTGTTTTTATCTCCCCTGTCTACAGCTGAAGTGTACCCCACAAGTTATGGTACATTCTGTATATATGTGTTTATCTTTTTCATTAGGGTATCGATTGTATGTTAAAAAAATACATTACATTAAATTAATTGTAATCCAATAATTGGTTATTTAAATATCAATCCAATACTACGGGGTAGCTATTTTGATAAGAGTTAAAGTATTGAAACAAATATCGAGTAACCTACCTCAGTGGCCACATGGTCTAAGGCACTTCTCTCGCAATAAACTATACTGCCGATGACAGGGATATCTAGGTTCGAGTCTCGGTCAAGAGTACTGAGGGTAGTTTTCCTAAAACTTTTTTCCACTCTCCCTCCACGCAAATGGGGGTCCACTTCTCCTAAATCTAACTTTACTAATCCCTTAAAAAAACATTAGCGTAACTTGTACACAAGCGTATAACCCGAACGGATATTAGGGTGGGGCGCTAAAAAAAATATGGCAATTAAAAAAAGTATTGGTATCGAGAATAAAATATATTTACTAATAAAATATTGATACTTTTTCCAGGTCCTTAAAAATACACTGTGAATTTAAAATGTTTGCGTGTCAAAACTCGTTTTAAAAGGTAAGGAGCAAAGACGTAAAAACTATGTTATCTCAATCGACACGAACCCAGTACCTCCAAGACGTACTTCTTCGTGTCAGGTCATGGGTTGATGGAAGGTTAAATCTTCTTCCGTTCTCTTTCACATCATCCGTATTTTTTTTTGTCGAATAATTCATTATTATAAAAGGTCAAGTGATTACATAACGAGGATTATTATCTTTTGCAAATATGATGATGATGATAGTAATCAAATGTGAAGAAATTTTTTTAAAAATTCTAAAAGATTGTTACTAATGTGATGAATAACTTAAAAAGTTCCTACACGCAAACGGAACTATGGTAGAAGTAAATGTATATATGATGATTGATGGGGGTATTTTTAATTTCTGATTGAAATTAAGGGATGAAACGTTGAAGGATACTTTGAAGAATGGTACGCTACGCTAAGATAGGGGGAGAAGGTAAAACGTGAGTTGAAGTCTTTTAAAGTTTAATAAAAAGTCATATTCTGTCCGAAATAAAATATTATAAAAACTCAAATTTCGCACTGAACATGCCAAATTTTAAGAAAATTTAAAACATTAATAAAAACATCCCTTAGAAGATTAGTTTAAAGAGTACAAAGGTGTACAACACTAATGGTTAACCCACCTCGGTGGTGTAGTTAGCTAACGCGCTTGTCGTGTTGAACTCGACTGCCGAGGACGGGGAGATTTAAGTTCGAATCTCGGTCGGGTGAACTGGGAGTGGTTTTTCCTAAATGGTTTTCCACTCTCCCTCCACGAAAATATGGGTATACTTCCTTTAATATAACCTTCTTAATCCTTGAAACCATGAGGGTAATTAGTATATAAGCGTATAAACCAAAAGAGTAATAAGACGCGGTGATATTAAAAACTAATGCATACTAAAATATGTATTTGTATTTTGTAAAAGGCCCTACCTATAAAAATTGGACTGTAGTTTTAAATATAACAGGTAATGACGGAGTTGCGTCTATTTAAATGGAGCTGTTTCAGAGGTAAAGTAAGTCTAGCTCTGTGTGTGTGTGTGTGTGTGTGTGTGTTGGAGGAGGTGGTAAGACAATGGGCCCAAGAGAACATCTGAAATAGACTCGAGGAGAGAAAGGTCCCGGGGCTCTAAGACTACCTCATACCGGCCGTATTTTATTGGCAGTATAAATCTACAAATTGTGTCAGTTTAAATCCCCATGGGATTAAACCACACCCGAGTTCCTTTTTGGACCAGTCAAGTTTGGACGAACGGCTAGTGCACCTGAATTTGATTCTAGAGACAGATTTTTTAATATAAAGGGCGTGGGAATCTCTTTTTTTTTATGGGGTTTCGTGAGGGGGGTAGAAAATGTTACTATACCCTTTGCCAAAATAAGTTTGTACACGTGTTTTATATATATGTATATATATACATATATATATACATATATATAAATGTCGGGGGTTTACCTACCAAAACCAAACCCCCCCTTTTCCATGACCTTGGTTTTTAGTCTCGGCCGTATGCAACGAGAAAAAAAGAATTTTAGGTTTTAATATAATTTATTATTATAAAATGCTTGCCTCAAACATGAGCCTATGTTCGTGAGTTCAAACCCAGCCGGGGTTGATATATATTTCTTGAGTTATAAAAAAAAATTAGCACAACTTCCTTCGGAGTGAAAGTAAAGCCTTCGGTCTCACGTCAATTGTGTCAGACAAAATAACCCTGGAAGGTATGTGAAAATACCTTTCCCTGGCAAAATTAATAGGCCCTTTCGCTCTCGCTCTTAGAAATTCTCGTGTGCTGATATAATCAGTCGGTTCCGAAAAAGCACCTTAAATACTTCAAATAAATAAAAAAGACATCTAGTGGGGTAAGGATGAGTAAGGAAGAAATTTAGAGATAATCTACACGAATTTATGGAGAAGTAGAGTTTGGCAGCCATTTTTAAACAAATACAGTAGACCCGAGTGGGATTTGAAACTCGCTCTCCCTGTCATCGACAGGCAAGTCTAACACGATAGTAGCGCTTTAAACCATGAAGACACAGAAGCGTGTATTGAATATTGTTGTTACCCCTGAAAACATTCTTAAAACGAAATATATATTTTTTTAGAGAAGGGTGGTTTTGGAGGTTAATTGGCATACCAGCGTTATATGGTTAGGGGTCAATGGAGCATGCCATATTTATGAGAAAAATTCTATCCTAGAAAAAAATAAGTCCCGACGAACTTACAGAGCTTTGGACATAAATATAAAAACCACAAGAAACATACTTTGCTGGAAATCTGAAACTGTGCCTGTTGGAGACATACCTAGTCCCTAGTCAATAATAATAATAATAATAATAATATTAATAATAATAATAATTATTATTATTTCAATTTCCTTTATTATAGTGCTGGCCTACGCTCGTAGGTCCTATAACAGGCCAGCACTGAAAAGTACACAAGTCCCATACAAATACATATATTTACATGAGAAAATATGATAAAAATAGCTAAATAACGTTATATACTGTTGAATAGTTATGAAAAAAATAGTAATTAATAATGATAAGAATAAAAAATAGCAATAATAAATAACTAAATAGTTGTTAAAAGCAGTAACAATATGCAACAAATTATTTTAAATTTAAATATTATAGGCAGAACCTCTACATGATGAGTTATTGATAAGGAATTTTCTTAAATAACTCTCAGTTTAGTTTTCTTTCATAATAGACGTCGACTTAGACAGATCTATAATTGGTGCTATGGATACAACGACCTATAGAGTTTACCTTATAAGAGCTATTAAGAAAAAATAATTTTGGACTCCGGGAATCCCGAGAAGGGATATGAACGCCTACATGATCAAGGACAAATTTGCAATAAATTTTGCTATTGCAAATATTAAAAACAAAAAGGGCATAATAATAATAGTGATAATAACAAATAATATTATTAGATTATTGAAATTATTTTAGTCACTTTATAATTCGATAAAATTGAAACAAATTTACAATCTATAGATATTTGTGCTTAATATTTAGTTTTAGGTTATTTATAAATTCAAAAGTATGGTAAGAACTACAATTTTATTTATTTGAAAAGTCTTAAATAATAAATTTAAAAAAAGGATTTTTTTTTGTCAATTTTTTTTAATATCAAGATTATGATCATTTACTTATTTAATGTAAAAAGGATTAAAAATTTGTATTTTTTAAACGTTTAAACTGTAGTTACCTTTATTTTAGCTAACTGTTTCAACAAAATTATGTCAACAGTCATGTTTTAAAATTAAATATAGTTTTACAATTACGGGTGTGAGCAGGAATGTACCAAGTATACTTGACGTAGGTAGTGTCCAGTGATAACGATCACTACTCACTCCTAGATTAAGATGCGAGTGTAGGTAACGTGAAAAAAAAAGTGGTTTTTTTTTGCAGTTTTTATGGCAGAACTTTTTTTTCCCAAAAATAAATCGTGTATATCTTCATTAGAAATCTAGGGTTTAATTTTATTCACTTATTAATAAGGACATTTGTTGAATATCTGTTATGAGCATTCAATTAAAAACTTTTTCAAAATTAAGAGAAAAAGTTGTCATAAAATTTCAGGACACACTTCAATATTTATTCAAGAACTGTTGATACCACCTTGTAAATAAAATTAAACTCTATGTTTCTATTAGAGAACTTTGATTTATATAAAGCTTAGACCAAAACTATTGTTGGTTATAAAAAAAATGCAAAAATGCAATTCTTTTATCGCGTCTCTTACACACCCACCTTAATGCAAAGTCTTAGATGGGGGTGTAAATTCTTGGGCTACTTAGTAAACTACCAGTAACACAGCCACTGGCGACTTCAAGTCGGACTTTTTCCCACTGTTCTTACAAGAATTAATTGCACAGTGTTGGCAATGTGAGCATTTCTTGAGGGATGGCATTTGGGCTTTAAGGAAAACTTCTCTTCAAGGAATAGTTTAATCAATTGATTTTATTTTTAGCACCGGGTTTTACTAAACGTTTGATTGGTGACCTGGCAGTCTAGGGGTAAGGTGTCAGACTTCTGTGCTTGCGGCCGGGGTTCAATCCTCGGTCCCGGCACAGATTTATCTGATTACCAAACCCTTCCTTCACCTCTGACAAGACATCTTGTGAATGTGAGGAATGCCAGGCCTCCACCGTGGTTCGGATTCCACGTTAAACTGTAGGTCCTTCATTTCATCTCACAATCACCCTACCATTACACATTAGCGTAAGTGCGTATAACCCGAACGGGTAGTAAGACGCGGTGCTAATAATAATAATAACTAAACGTTTGGGTTATAAGTCACTAGTTTATTTAAATGGTTTACTTGGGACATTTCGGATATCTCACACATGATTTGTTTACCTTTATTAACTGTATTGGCTTTGATTTATTCATCCGGAAAGTATCACTGCAAACACCAACTCATCCTAGAATTTTTTAATAGCTTATATATGCTACCTTATAACCTAATTAACCTAATTGTTATATATGCTACCTTATAACCTAATTAAGAACATACATGCCACTAAAATCGTAATCAGGGACGTATATTTTCACATTACTTAAATTTCTTGTGATAGTAGACTGATCTAAGTAATTTCAAATATTCTTATCGTATTTTAATATATAGGTTTAAATATTATATTTAATTCGGAGGTTTGTTTAAATCTTCCTAACCACATCGATGGTCACATGGTCTAAAGCATCACTCTCATAATAGACTGAATTGTTAGGTGACGGTGAGATCAGGGTTATAATCCCAGTTGGGTGTACTAAGGGTTTTTTTTCTAGATAGTTTCCCACTCTCTCTACAGGCCAATTGGAATACATTTCCTTTGAAACTTTACTATCCGAATCTCTTTTTCACTAGCCTAGTTAATAATAATAATAATAATAATAATAATAATAATAGCGTGTCTGGACTACATCACTCTTAGCCCAGTAGTGGAAAGATTAGCCAGTACTAATGTACCACTGTACAGGGGACGCACGAATGTACTAATCGTACATCTTTTCCGTGGAGACTCTTTCCATGTCCCGATGAGGCGAGGGTGACAGTGAGTATGACGTGATGGAGGCTATGAATATTTTAACCTAACTTGTCCTAATTAGCCTAACCCTGGTGACCATGGGAATTATTACCCTTTCGGGGGGAAAAAACTCCAGTACCAGCTGGGAATCAAACTCAGGACCTATAGATCAGCATCCACGAGGCCGGTTAGCCTAATTAATGTATCTGTACAGTCCTAAAGAGTATTATGATATGGCGAAAAAATAAGACCTTTCATTATACCCGATAAAACGTACAGCTGCATGTTCTAAGGCATCACTCTCACAATTGATTGGATCGGGGTTCAAATACCAGTTCGATGTAATGAGGGTGGTTTGACCTAAATTCTTTTACTCTACGCAAATGCGGTTTCACTAACTCTAAATTGTAACTTCCTCTTCCCTATAACATAATCGTAATTAGTACATATGCATATTTCCCAGATGTGTAGTAAGATGAAGTGTCAATCATAATTTTTTTAAATGACATAGATTTCGTAATTGATCACAACGGTAAATAAATACTTCTCCCCCAATTGTCAAGATCACATCTTTCTCTCCCAATTGTCAAGATCACATCTTTCTCTCCCAATTGTCAAGATCACATCTTTCTCTCCCAATTCTCAAGATCACATCTTTCTCTCCCAATTGTCAAGATCACATCTTTCTCTCCCAATTGTCAAGATCACATCTTTCCCTCCCAATTGTCAAGATCACATCTTTCCCTCCCAATTGTCAAGATCACATCTTTCTCCCCCTATTGTCAAGATCACATCTTTCCCTCCCAATTGTCAAGATCACATCTTTCTCCCCCAATTGTCAAGATAACATCTTTCTCTCCCAATTGTCAAGATCACAACTTTCTCCCCCAATTGTCAAGATCACAACTTTCTCCCCCAATTGTCAAGATCACATCTTTCTCCCCCAATTGTCAAGATCCCATCTTTCTCTTCCAATTGTCAAGATCACATCTTTCTCTCCCAATTGTCAAGATCACATCTTTCTCCCCCAATTGTCAAGATCACATCTTTATCCCCCAATTGTCAAGATCCCATCTTTCTCTCCCAATTTTCAAGATCACATCTTTCTCCCCCAATTGTCAAGATCACATCTTTATCCCCCAATTGTCAAGATCACATCTTTATCCCCCAATTGTCAAGATCACATCTTTATCTCCCAATTGTCAAGATCACAAATTTCTCCCCCAATTGTCAAGATCACATCTTTATCCCCCAATTGTCAAGATCTCATCTTTCGTAACAAACTTTCTACCCCTCTGTGGTCAATCCTCATTTTGTTACGAGATGTTCTCTTTGTCCGCTCATCTCAACACGTTACTCACATCAGCTAACACGTCTGTCCAGAGAGAAGGGAAGAGAAGAGGTTTCTTTTCTGCTTAACTAGACGTGGAACTGACGGGTGTGAAGATAAAAACTTTCCTACGGTCGCAGAGTACCATTTTGTTTCGTTAAAAAATTACCTTCGTCGTTTTCTGTTTGGATTTAATACATCTAACGCAAAAGACAGTGAGTTTTAGTTTGGGTGATGCGTTGTATTAATATTACTATCGTTATATTTACTTTGGCATTTGAAATTAAGGTTGTCGACGGCTAAAGCAAAGGAGTAAGGAAGATAATGAGTGTATATAAGATAAAATGCATCCGAATTAGCGTGGGCAAAAGGCAAGAAACTTATAGTGTAAATAATATAGAAAACATACAGATAAAACTAAATGGATCAATGGATATATATAGAGAGGTAAAATAAATATTAAGGTAGATGATTGGAAGGATGAGCTTATGGATGATTCGATAGAGGGGGTTGATGTCTGAAGGGAGGTTGAGGAATTAATTAGATCTGGGTGGATGATGTAGGGTTGGGGAGTGGGTGGATGGAAAGAGAGGAGTACTGGGTGAATGATGGGAGGGTAAGTAGTAGGGGGGGTAGTATGAGTTTATGAAGATATGGTGAGGTGAGGAATGTATTAAAGGTGGGTGAATGGAAGAATTGATAGAGAAGAGTGGATTGATAGGATGAGGTTAGGGAATTAATAAGATCTGGGTGGACGATGTAAGGTTTGGGAATGGTTGGATGGATTAATAGAAATTTAGTAGGGAATTAATGAGAGGTGAGTGTTTATGTGGGAGGTTGTGGAATGGGTGGATGGATAGATAGGAGGGTTTGGAGGGATGACTAAAGTACTGGGTGGATAATGGAAGGTTTAGTAGCAGGGGGACGCTTAGGTTTATGAGTGAAGGTAGGAGGGTAAGGTATGAATGAAAGGTGGGTGGATGTAAGTATGCGAGTTGAATGGATAAGTGGAAGGTTAGGTTGGCGGATTAAATTAATGGATAAAAGCATGATGGATTTAATGGTTGGATGGATGGGGGGATGAACAAAATATTGGAGTCAATGTAATATCTATATTAAGCTCACAAATTTCGGTCACGGTGATTATTGTTGACATGGTGTGTGCCATTTATTTATCTGAAATAATTATTTAATTATTTGAGGTATTATTATTATTATTACCGCGTCTTACTACCCATTCGGGTTATACTCACTTATGCTAATGTGTAATGGTAGGGTGATTGTGAGATGAAATGGAGGACCTACAGTTTAACGTGGAATCCGAAACCCCGGTGGAGGCCTGGCATTTCCACACATTCACAAGTTGTGATTAATACACGTCTTGTCAGAGGTGAAAGAAGGGTTTGGTAATCAGATAAATCTGTGCCGGGACCAAGGATTGAACCCCGGACCTCCAGCATAGAAGTCCGACACCTTACCCCTAGACCGCCAGGTCACCCTATTAGAGGTGTTAAACGTGCACTTTCTGAAGCAACCGATTATATCATCACACGAGAATTTCTATGATTGAGAGTGAAAGACCCTACCGATTTTGCCGGTGAAAGCTATTTTCACGTATCTTCCAGGGTTATTTAACACATCACAAATCGACACGGGAGCGACGACTTTATTCACCCTCTGGAAGAAGTTGTGCTATAGATTTTTATCGTTCAATAAAAATCCGTCGACCACGGCCGGGTTTGAACCCTGAGGCGAGCACTTCACCCAAAGAAAACTTGGTCGACTCTGAGGTACTTAAGTCCTAGGCCTTGATATGTCGAAATTCAGTCCTAACTTGTCGTGAAAGCAAGTTGATATATGCAAGTACACCTCAAGCGTCACAAAATATACCCAACATGTGTGTGGAAAAAAACCCGGCTATATTTAAACAGGAGAATCCGACATCTAAGTTGAGTTGGTAGCGCGTCTGTCTACCGAGTTAAGGGTTCCGGGTTCGATTTCCGGTATGGTCGAAAAATGTATCATTGGTGAAATGTGGGTTTACACTTTCACAGTGGTAAATTAACGGCCGAGGACTGGATGTTGTGCTTGTCCTAGTCTTAAGGTATATGATAAGGCATGAGAAGCTACGACAGGCCTAGAAAGCCTGTCGTGGGAAATACATAGCTTGGATAAAAAACTGACCTAGGACACACAGGCTGTAAACATAAGTGGATGTAAAGTAAAATTTAAACGGGTGAAATATATGTGGGTGTTTTTTTAATAGTATATTTGTCCTTCATTTCCGTCCGTTGGAAACTATTTGTGGCCCACCAAACTGATTTGATTGCGAACCCCGCCCATCTATTTCCTTTGAATCCTTACGATCTGCTGCGCGTGCATCTGTTTCTATAAACAAGCAGGGGGCGGTAATGAATGGCTGTTTATAATATAGTTTCACCATCAAGTAAACGATTCTCCAGGTTTAAACTCTCCCTCCATCAGACTCCCTTTCCACCGTTTTCCCCCTCCCAGGAAAAACTAGACACCGAATAAAGTTTAAATGTAGAACTCTATAGTTAAATTATTATTATTATTATTATTATTATTATTATTATTAGCACCGCATCTTACTACCCGCTCGGGTTATACGCATTTTAAGCTAATGTGTAATGATAGGGTGATTGTGAGATGAAATGGGGGACCTACAGTTTAACGTGGAATCCGAACCACGGTGGAGGCCTGGCATTCCCCACATTCATAATATGTCTTGTCAGAGGTGAAGGAAGGGTTTGGTAATCAGATGAATCTGTGCCGGGACCGAGGATTGAACCCCGGGCCCCCAGCACAGAAGTCTGACAGCTTACCCCTAGACCGCGAGGTCACCTCTATAGTTAAAGATTTACGGGAGCGTTTTCCACCATTCTTAAGGTGGTGTTATAATTTTTTGTTTTATTGTTTCTACCACTAGACTTTTGTGCTCACATTAATCATCATTTTGAATTAAGAAAAGGTCCCAAATCATACATGTCTGCTTGGACGAGCCGTCTAGGTTTTTCTACTCGTTTTACACTTGGATCGCCTTGATTAAGAGCTCTTTATTTTTTACGCCACGTCTTTGTACCTAGCCGGGCTATATGGATTTTAACTTCGGTGGCTGCGTGGTCTAGCGCGCTGTTCTCACAGTAGACTAGACTGCCAATGATGGGGAGGTTGTGGTTCGAATTTCAGTCGGGTGTACTGAGGGGGATTTTTACAAATAGGGTTTCCACTTTCCCTCCTCGCAAATGTAGTTCCACTTTCTCTAAATATAACTTTCCTACTTCATAAAACAATTAACGTAATTAATACAGAAGCGTATAACCCGAACGGTTAGTAAGACGTTTTGCTTTAAAAATAATAGGCTTTTGGGACAGGGAATGAGGAAGTTAGATTGTAGGGGGAAATGTTTCATCATTTGCTTGAAAGGAAAGTGGGAAATCATTTAATATTTTAAAAAAACCTACCTGCCCTCTCTTGGCCTTGATATTTAGGTGCTACACAGTTATAACTTAAAGGGAAAATATTAACAGATTTTTTTAAAATTGAAATATTGGAAATTGTCTTTAAATTTTTTGTTCAAAAATAGTATTTTTTGAATTTCCTACATGATATATAACATTTCGTATTTGTTTTTGAGAGATAACATTATTTAAGGGTAGTTTACTAATAACCGGTTATTGAAACTTTGAAACATTTTGAGATGTATCCAGCAATTTGGTTCAAAATGCGTATCTGAGAAATGTATTTAGGTGTTGAATGATAAAAGTGAATGTTGATTTGATTTTCATAAACTGATAAACTATTTATTTTAGATTTTGTTACAAAATATAATATATTATGTGGAAAAGTATTTTCGATGGTTGTCGTATTTTTCTTTCTTTAAAACTGCTTGTATAATATAACAATTCCTCACACAAAATGTAAAGAGAATACCCTCGAAATAACTTTATAGGATTGATTTATAGTATGGTGACATTCGTCTGTTTTTATTCGCAACATTTAATTTCCTTTACTTCTTATTTTCAGAAGATACAGCTTAACCGAAGTAAAGGCGGTTCATCGTAAAGACGGTGATAAAAGAAGAAGAATAAACCGCTAAAGAATGCTAGAAAGCAATGAAGAATCTTTGATGAGGTAGCAACACATATACAAAAAAAATAAGTTTGACTATTTTAATTTTTTCCTTTCTCACTCTCTCTCCCACTGGCATTTGTTAGTGTCTTGGTGGCGGTGGCGGCGGCTTTGAACTTGTAAATTTGGAGCGATGCCCACCTATGTTAGGAAGGGGAACGTTCAGATTTCGACACTCTCTGGGAGCTGAACAACAATAGCCCCCC
>CABEEJ010000591.1:75019-114649 GCA_901482245.1 Timema douglasi
AAAAAAAAAAAAGAATCAAGCTCGATAGTCCAAGCGTCTCAAGAAAGACTTTTTTTTTTAATTGACCCTGCCTTATGATCTTCGTGTATCATCACATCATCCCAAAATCTAGAGGTCGAAAAGTTCTAGGCGCGAGGAACCTGCAGGGTTCTAGACCTCCCTCATCCTCCTCCGACACGATGGATGACCGCGAGAAGAAGATCTTGAAAGAGGTGATCTTCGAGAGAAGGGCTCTTCTGGCTTGCACGTGCATGGTGGGGCTATCCCTCATCCTTTGGGTCACCTCCATCAGCACGGATTACTGGTTCACGGTTAATGGAGGACAGCAAGGTATCTACATCAACGAGACCAAGAGGTTCTTCCTGTCCAGTAATTCCGGACTCTTCAGGATCTGCAGGCTGGCCATGGCCAACGCGACCGTGACCAAAGGGATGGCCGTTGATCCGAAGACAAATGTCACTGTCACAGGAAAATTGGCCTTCTTCCGTGAGTACAGTTTCATTAGTTTTGGCTACTAAAACGATTGCAAGTTTTTATTAAATAAAAAATAAATGGTAAGGTTAACCGCACAGACTTTCTATAGCTTTTATCTTAAAATAGACACTTACTAAAAACTCGTAAGATTTGTGAATCGAAATAATAGGTGTATACATTGTTGTGGAAACGTTACACCAAAGATCATAAAATAAATAATATACACTTGTTACTTATTCTATAGTTATGAACAAGGAACACTGTTAGATCAAGATTTAGAAAATAAAAATATATTTGTCCACCAAAGAGCATAATAATAAAATTCATTTTCAAAGCCTCGAATTAAATAATATATAATATATATATATATATACATATATAATATATATATATATATATATATATATATATATATATATATTGGCTTATAACTCAAACTATTGGTTTTATGAAAATATGTTTCAAATAAAAGATTTTTATCTTTAAAAGTACTACAAATTTACAACGATAAGATATTTTTTATCTAAAGTAGTTGCGGATAAATGATGGAAATTGGAACATTTCCCTTAGGTAAAGTCCCCTCCAAGCTATTTTCACGAGAAAATCAGAATTGCCATCTGGCTTATAGTAATAAACAATATCTAGATATAACATTTAATTAAAATCGTTAAAGCAGATTTTGGAAAAATTTAAATTTTTTAAATTTTTTTTCCTCCAGTAAACTACCCTTAAATCTAGGGTTATATATATATATATATATATAAAATTCAAAAAACCCTCAGGGGAACAGTATAAAAAACCCAGATAGCAAGCCAAAGCCCAATCTGTAAAATAGTTTGGGCTCTAGCTCAAGATACAGACAGACAGACAGATGGCATCGCAAAAACCACTTTTTTTTTGTTTCAGGGGGTCATGAAACGTCGGTCGTCAACATTTATCAAAATCTCGGGTCAAAATTTTTTGACACTAACAATACTTTCTCTCTGAGGTGTCAAGATAAAATAAAAATTATGTAATTTTCAAAGTATTTTTTTATCTATCCAGACTATATCTACTGAAAAATGCTTTTGGCCCTCGACTATTTCAAAAAATTTACCCCCGAAGCAGACTGTGCATGATTTACCGATCTTTTGGTATACCGATGACATGTGGTTCAAGTCAAATGGGTGATTGAACAACCTCCAACCCGCCTCGGTGTGGCGTAGTTGGCTAACGCGCTTGTCGTGTTGAGCTCGACTGCTGAGGACGGGGAGATCGAGGTTCGAATCTCGGTCGGGTGAACTGGGGATGGTTTTTTCCTAAATGGTTTTCCACTCTCCCTCCACACAAATGTGGGTTCACTTCCTTTAATTCAACCTTCCCAATTCCTAACCCATTAGCGTAATTAGTACTTAAATCGTATAACCCAAACGGGTAATAAGACGCGGTGCTAAATAATAATAATAATAATAACCTCCGAATTTCAACAATAATTCAAACCTTTATCGCCTTGTCATTGGTAGTCCAATTTATTGCCTTCCAGCCATGCGCCCACCAAAGTGGGTTATTATCCTTCTACAATATTAAACAGATAATATATAAATTTAAGGTTTTTTATAAACCAGGCACTAGTAGTAAATATGCCTTTGAGGGCGTTTCATATTTCGAAACTTATCTGTAGAGCAGTGTTTCCCAATTACCAACCATTCAAGAATCAACCAAGAGGCTCTTTGAGCTCGGCGGACCAACAGTTTTTTCTAATGATTAGGATCACACATCTTTTCTATGTATAGAAAATAGACCCCCCTCCCACCCCCAAATATTAATAATACATGTTATAAACCTACAAAACTGGGGATTTATTACAGTCTTTCCAAGTATATTTTTTACATACTTTTATCTTTACACTAACTCTAGTTGTAGTAATAATAATAATGGCAATAAGCCAACTACCGATTCCATGATGGACGTGCGGAAATCTGATAGCTCGTGATCTTAATAAAATCACACATTTGTAGCTGAAGATTTCCGCACGTCCATCATAGACTCTGCCTTAAAATATGAGTGAAGACTTGCACTAGGCACGGGACAATTCCTGGATAGCTCAGTGGTTAGAGCATAGGCGTACTAGGCCAAAGGTTCCGGGTTTGATTCCCGTGTCCAGGTGTCATTTTTCAATTTTCAGAATATGATATCCAGATGGAGAATTCCTCACTAAACGTATAAATAATAACTTTGGCTATTTGATTCTATAATAGTAAGAGTTAACACAAAAAGAGGTTTGTTAAGCCTACATGAAAATGTATTAATTATGAAAAAGTTATATATTATTTATTTGGGTCTAGTATTAGTGAAATAAGTGAGACCTCTTTTAACCACCCCTTATAAGCCAACCGTCCGTGATTATAAACAATCACACGGAAATAATAAAACGTAACAAATCAATTTGAATAACTTTGCAATGTCTGACTAGCGCTGCAATACGATGATTGACGTGACGACTCGACTGGTCGGTCCGATAACAGATAAATGGTCTTGGGATGCGTAGTAAGCACTGCGCAGGTGTGTGAGGAGGAGTAGGAGAAGCTTTTTATTGATTAAGACTAGGCCTACTGTTGTTTGATTAAAATTTTAACTTTTTATTTTGTGTGGTTGTCACTGACCCCTAAGTGTCCGCGGACCACCTTTAGGGAACCGCTATTATAGAGTATAATTAGAGGGTTAACGAGAAGGTTTTGAAACAAGGTAATAATGAAGGCAATTATAAGGGTCAGGATGAAAAAGGGATTGACTGTCTGTTGCTTCATTCACTTTTATCGGTTATAATTATTATTTGTGAAACTTACTCCGGTAAATTATAATTAAGTACGTCTTTGTTTGGATTTTGTGAATATTCTTAATTAAATGCTAGCCACTTCGGTGGCCGCGTGGTTTAACGCGTCACTCTCGCAGTAAACTAGACTGCCGATGCCGGGGTTCGAATCTCAGTCGGGCTGTACTGAGGTTGGTTTTCCATAAATGATATTACACTCTTCCTCCACGCAAATTCGGGTACACTTGATATCAATATAACCTTCCATAATCCTTTAAGCCATTAGCCTAATTAGCAAATAAGTTTATAACCCGAACGGGTGATAAAGCGTGGTTCTATAAAAAAAATTGCTTTAATTCTTTTAGATATAAAATAAATTATGCAAAGTAAAAGAAAAAAATCATTATCGAATAATTTGAGAAATTATACCTGAACACAAGAATAGAGCCCGCGATCTTTGGCTTAGCGTGCTAATGCTCTATCACTGATCCATCCAGGTCTCGTCCCGAGTTAAGGGTCTCGTCCCTCATTTTAGGACACACTCTCGGTGATGGATGTGTGAGTATCACCGGCTACTAAGAGCTTTCATTAGACATATTAAAGACACCGGCGAGGACTCAGTTGGTGCGTACAGCCCGAACGGGTAGTAAGATGCGGTGATGATGATGATGATGATAATTTCAATTTCCTTTATTATAGTGCTGGCCAACGGTCGTAGGACCTATAACAGGCCAGCACTGAAAAGTACACAATTACCTTACAAATACATATATTTACATGAGAAAATAAGATAAACAAAGATGGCTAAATAATGTTATATAATGACGATTAGTTACAAAAAAAAAGAATAATGATAAGAATAAAAAATAGAATAATAACAAAAAAACTAAAGAGTGGTTATAAGATCATAATATTGTAAAATTTATATATTATAGGTAGAACCTCTTAGTGATAAATTATTGATATGGGATTTCCTTAAATAATCCTCCGAGTTTAGCTTTTCTTTTATGATAGAAGTCGAATTGGCGCTATGGATACAACGACCTATAGGGCTTACCTTATAAGAGATAATGATAAAAAATAATTTTAGATTACGAGAAGCCCGAGAAGGGATACGAACGCCTACATGATCAAGGACAAACTTGCAATAGATTTTGCTATTGAATATATTATTTGAGATAAGAAATAACTTATCATTCATTGTAAAGTTGTCGTAATATTAATGGTAACAATCTTTTATTTGAAATGTATTTTTATAAAAATAGTAATATTCAAGTCATACGCTAATATATAACATTTTAATTCAGGTCTTAGAAAATTATTTTGATATTTATATTCTTTGATATACAAAATATATGTTCATCTTTTTTCAATATTCCCGTTAAAAAGTGTTTCTAATTTCTAATTCCATTGAAACAGTGTATATTATTTAATTTATGATTTTTAGTTTAGTGTTTCTACAACAATGTGTATACCAATTATTTCATTTCAGAAATCTTAAAAGAGTTTTTGGTAAATGTCTATTAATTTAAGATAAAGGCGAGAGAGAAAATCTGTGCGGGGCACCGGACCATTTAGATATCCCTAGGACTTTGAATTAAAAGAGTTCTACTGTATCTACCTATTATTATTTCATAATAAACTCAGAATAATCAGGCTCAGATTCCGGTTTGAGAGACCCGGACGTAAGTGCATGCGATTTGAGAGCGCCATTTCCCCCTCCACCTCTCTCCTATATTTATTATTATTAGCACCACGTCTTACTACCCGTTCGGGTCGCTAATGTGTAATGGTAGGGTGATTATGAGATGAAATGGAGGACCTACAGTTTAACGTGGAATCCTAACCACGTTGGAGGCCTGGCATTCCCCACATTCACAAGATGTCTTGTCAGAGGTGAAGGAAGGGTTTGGTAATCAGATAAATCTGTGCCGGGACCGAGGATTGAACCCCAGCCGCCAGCACAGAAGTCTGACACCTTACCCCTAGACCGCCAGGTCACCTCCTATATGTAGATTATAGAATATGTATATCTCGCATTATGCACCAACATCTTTGGGGGAACAAAATCGTAGAGAAATATATCTGGAGGTGCGTGAACTAAAAAAAGGTGGAAATACCTTTCTCCCTTAGGTCACTAACACCATTTTATTTTGGCTAAGGACCCACTGTCTTTTTGGCAATCCATTTAGTTGGCTAACCTACTATTTGGTAAGCTGTTGTGGTTTTTTTTAATGAATAGTTAATCAAACATTATTAATTAAAACGAATAGTTGTTCTGAATACCTTTTACAAACATTTAATTGCCTGTACCAAATACTTTAAATGCATCGACTCTGAATTTAAAAAAAACTAACGAAATTAGGTTGAAAGCAAATGGCCTGTCAAAAATGGAGGAAGTGTTAAACAGGTGTCGCCACGGTCGGCTGATTACCTGGTGTCTTCTTCGTAGGGGGAGTAGATAGAGGGGGAGGGGGGGAGAGGGTTGGTATTTGTTAAGTATTTTTAAAAACACTAGCCCAGTCCCCTGGTTCTGGGTGAGGCGCCAAAGATAATACAAACATTTCCACCGAGCTATGGATTGAACTATGAGCCATGGTCGAGTAGCGGTGTGTTGTTTTTTTCAGTGTATTTTAAAACAAACATATTCTGAGCTCAGCTCTTAAAGAGAACCTGATGGTTCACTGTGGACGAAAATGAGACTTGATAAACACTGTGGTTGCCACTCTCTTAGTTAACAAGAGGTAAAAAAAAAAGTAGTGGGGGGAAGGGGTTCTGTTGAAAGTTGGTTTGGATTTTGTTTGATGATCTTATAAAAAGAGGGGGAGGGAGAGCACAGCTTAGAAACTCTCCCTCTGCTGCCTGGGTGGTTTCTCTGAAACGGACTAGCATCATTTTTCTATATATTTCTACATACATACATATATATATACATACATACATACATACATACATACATATATACATACATATATACATACATACATACATACATACATATATATACATATAGATCTACATATACATATACATATACATATACATATACATACATACATATACATATAGATATACATATACAGATACATATACATACATGCATACAAACATACATACACGCATACATACATACATATATACATACGTGCGTGCATATATACATCACCCGCCTTGGTGGTGTAGTTGGCTAACGCGCTAGTCGTGTTGAGCTCGACTGCTGAGGACGGGGAGATCGAGTTTCGAATGCCGGTCGGGTGAACTGGGGGTGATTTTTCCTTAACGGTTTTCCACTCTCCCTCCACGCAAATGCGGGTTCACTTCCTCTAATTCAACCTTCCTAATTCCTAATCCATTAGTGTAATTAGTACTTAAAGCGTATAACCCGAACGGGCAGTAAGACGCGGTGCTAAATAATAATAATAACATATATACATATATACCTAATCACGCCGTTCCCTTACGGGGTAGGCAATAAACTGTGCATATAACTCAAAAAAACAACTCCATACTCAATCCATCCTCACTAACTTCATCCACACTTCCTTATCCTGGCATACTCCATTCTCTTCAACAATATCCATACACCATCATTATGCATGCTCTTTTATTCATAAAGCACTCAATGTTTATCTTTGTCACACATTCGTCTACAACATTTAACCACGTCTTACATGGCCTACCACTTCCTTTTGATCCATACACACTCTACCTTCATATATTTGCTCTGTCACTCGATTCATACTAATCCTCTCAACATGCATAAACCAACGTAAGAATCTTCTTTCACGTTGACCTGGATATGTGTAAACCTCTCTGGTATTGTGGTAAAGTTCTCGTCTCAGAACCCAACGTTAGTGGGTTCAAACCCAGTCGGGGTGGACGGATTTATCTCGAGAGATAAAAATCAGTATTATAACTTATTCCGAAGGGGAATTAAAGCTGTCGGTCCCATGTCAATTGGGGCATGTAAAAGAACCCTTTAAAAAATGTGAAAATACCTTTCCCACAAAATTGGTAGTACCTTTAGCGCTAGCTCATAGAATAGCCGTGTGTAAGGCAACGGGGAACTACCACACTTTCTGAGCTCCTCTAATAGACCTATATGTTTTTTTTACCAGATTGTGCAGGCACAACTAACCAGCTGAAGGGCTGAGTGCATGCTCAGAGCTACGGTAGGGTATAGATCACATCAAACAAACCTTCGGGTTTTCGACTTGAAAAATACATATGTAAATTGTGTTGGCCCGAAGCAGGCTTGTTTTAACCATGGCGTAGCCCAGTACTTATTAAGCTGTGGGTCGCAACCCTATACGGGGTACGTAACCGAAATGGGGGGGGGGNTGCTTCTGGCCACGCTCGCTGTTGATACATCGCACGATTTCACTGCAGCTTTGTTTGTGAACTCCGAACTAATTGTAACAATTTTTTTTTGTCAAGGGATAAAATAAAAAAGTTCTACTAAAAATAAGTTTACATAGGGAAGAATAGGGTAGAAAATGAGTATTAAGAAATCTTTACAACTACAGATGATTTTATAATTGAAAATAAAGTTTAATTGTAAGAGATATAATTGACCATCTCAAGTGCATGGAGACACAGTTTGAGAAATACTTCCATTTAAATTTTGATTTAAAAAAAATATTTTGTTTATAAACCATACTCAATTGAAATAAAAAACATCTGCCATTAAAATTTCAAGAAGAATTTGCTGAGTTATCAAGCGACACAGGCTTAAAATTCTAGTTTTCTGAAAAAAAAAAAGTCGTTAAATGACTGTTGTCTTGAGGTTAGGACAGAATTTCCAACAATTTCTGAAATGGCCCAAAGCCTACCGTTGACATTTTGTACTATATATTCATGCGAAGGGATGATCTTAGAATTTACGATTATAAAATCAAAATATCGATCAACATTGAAAATTATCAACATCAACATTGAAGCGTTGAAGATGATCTGCGTCCTGTAGTATTAAATATTCAACCATGATTTAATTAATTATTTTGTTAAAAATAAACAAGCACATCCATCTCATTGATATGCAAATACGCTTTCGTCTTTAATAAATGGTAAAATAATAAGTATACCAAAGATTTGTTTTAAAATAAATTTCTATATAATTTATTATCAATAAATGTTTGGTTTATATACCAATTTATATAGTTACCTGAATATCCGGGGTCGCGTAAAAATGTCTCGGTTGAAAAAGGGTTGCGGGTGGACTTGTTTTTTAAGAAGCCCTGGTGTAGCCTATAATATATGACCATGGTCTGTCAAGGTGGGACTAAAAGCAGCAGTCGCACCTTTACTACTATACTATGACCCTATTTTATAATATATGCCATAGAGTAGGGGTCTTTAACCTTCTAGGTTCAAGGGCCAAAGTTTATGTTTATTGTTGGCTCACAATACTGTACCGACAATATTAGGATTTAACACTTAATAAATTTTTTTGTTTTGGCGTCTAGAGTGTCTTGGCGGTGATGAGCAAACGCGAACACTCCCGACTATGTCTGGACAATCCCGACTATGTCCGGACAATCCCGACTATGTCCGGACAATCCCGACTATGTCCGGACCATCCCGACTATGTCCGGACAATCCCGACTATGTTCGGACAATCCCGACTGTGTACGAACAATCTCGACTATGTCCGAACAATCCCGACTCTTTCCGAACACTACCGACTATGATCGAACGCAGCCGAAATGGTACTCTCTCCTTTTTCTACTAGCGTTATCATTAACCTTTAAAGGTACATTTGTATAAAAACATTATATTTTTCTTCACTTATAAAGCAAAAATAATTTACAGAATAACTTAAAATACGTAATTATTTGATTATATAATTATCTAAAATATAAATCTGTATTAGCAGTTTTTTCTTTAAGTAATTCCATATATTTCATGAGCTGGCGGTCCACAAAATATGTTAAGGCCTGCGAGCCATGGGTTGAATATCCTTGCCATAGAGTAACCAAATATATAAACTTAATATTTCAAGATTCCGATAGGGACTATCATAACTTACTGTTACTACTTTAATATATTTATACGTCAAGACATTTGAACTTCTGCTCTTACTTTTGATAAAAAGTATCTATACTTAATAAATAAGATACATAATATGGTGAAATATTATCAATGTTTACTGGAAAGTAATTATGTTTGTGTTTTATAAAGTGTATTTACCACCACAATACTACTATTAATTTCATGATACACGGAGGGACCTAAGATAATGTGGTCTGATCCTATGAACGATTTTTATGACTATTTTTATCAATTTTTATAAATTTTTGAAAATTAAATTCTTGAATTCTGTGAGGTAGGCCTAATGTTATTTTCTATAAATATTTATAGATATTTTTATGTGTAGACAGTCACCCACAGTTAATTTATGTCAACACTTTAAGATGGTTTTTTTATTTTGCGATAGTTAACTTAAACTTTCTAATTAATTATATAATCTAACCGCTTATAAAACAACTATCATAAGAATAGAAAACAATCCTAAAATTAAGCACTCAACTCGATAACATGATATTCAAGAAGTATTACTAATTCAAAAACATGTAAACTAATAGTTTAATGTTGATGAAATCTGGGGCAGAACAAAACTTTACAGGATCTAGAGTATTAAGTTCTTGAAACACTTTCACAAGAATATGCTGTAAATAGTTTTGTCAGAAATACCAATTTTACGTAAACATATTATTTGGAGGTGTTAATTTAATATGTGCTGATAAATCTTTGACATTTAATCAAATTAAAATGTTGAGAGCTCATATTTATGACACCTTGGGCAGTAATAAATCTGTTGAAATTCTCAATTTGGCAAGTTAACAGGTTTTCATGATTTATCTTCAAACAAATTCCAAAGTTAAACTAATAGCAGTGTCGCCAAGTACTTTTCAATTATAAACGTGTAAAAACTAATAGATTAAAATCGAATCGGGTAAAAATAAGTTTTGTGATATGTGATCGTGGTTCATAATTTGATTTAAAAATACTGTGTTGATATATTTTCACTTTAGATTGATACGAATATTTTAATATTTATTCAATCCTAATATTATTGGTATAGTATTGCGGCCCGCGAGCCAACAAGAGACAGAAACTTCGGCCTTTGGAAATAAAAAGGTTGAAGACTTATCTCATTATGTATTATTATTTCTATCACCGCGTCTTACCACCCATTCGGGCTATACGCACTTAAAGCTAAAGTGTAATGGTAGGATAGTAGTGAGATGAAAGGGAGAACATACAGGTTAACGTGGGATCCGAACAACGGTGGAGGCCTGGCATTCCACACATTCACAAGTTGTGATTAATACACGTCTTGTCAGAGGGGAAGGAAGGGTTTGGCAATCAGATAAATCTGTGCCGGGACCGAGGATTGAACCCCGGACCCCTAGCACAGAAGCCTAACACCTTATCCCTAAGGCACCAGGTCACCCTCTCATTATGTAACCTAGCGTAAGGGTTTGCCTAGAGATTTTATAAATTGAAACCATCACAATATAGTTTAAAAAAAATTCATTTAACTTAAAGAGTTATCCAAGAGAGAACTTTCATGATACGTGAGCATAATTGAAGAGTAACACATGTTCTAGCGACGTCAACACGGCTATTAAGTACTTCATTTGTTTGTTTATGGGTTACAGATGGCTTCTTAAGAATGGTTTGTCCACGTCTGGCAAATTCTGAAACGTCCTAGTCTCTTAATACACTTTATTTTGTACATCCAGTAAAGCTTCTATTGAGAGCACTTACAGAATGAGCAGCTTTAAATGCTTGGGTTTCATTTTAGTGAAGCATTTGTTTTTCTAACGATCCAAATCCTACGTGAGTGGCGTTGATTCGCAAATAATAGGGTACGTTCATGTGGACGGCCGAGTATCAAGACAATTAAGCGCCACGTCACTTCTCACTCAACTCTATTTATACTATTTCTCGTTCTTGCATACGCCCTCAAGAGTAGAACACGGTATTTTAAAAGTGGGGTTATAGATAAACGTGTGTAGCACTTGCCCTTATATATTCTTCAATTGTTATTGCATACAAATATTTGGAACCCAATTATTTTCATTATCAAGTACAAATGTTAATTTTACATAGAATAAATCAGATTACTATATATGTTTAAATCTTAATGGGACTTAAAATAACTCCCTTTAGTGGCCGCATGGTCTAACACGCAATCCTCGCAGTAGACTAGACTTACAATTACGGGGATGTCGAGGTTCTAATCTCGGTTGGATCTACTAGCGGTGATTTTTTACAAAACGTTTATCTACTCTCCTTCCACGTAAATGCATACACACTTGCTCTAAATATAGCCTTCCTAATTCACTAAACCATTAGCTTAATTAGTACATAAGCTTATAGCCTAAACAGGTAGTAAGGCGCTTAAAAAACATTAGAAAACATAGTATTCAGAAAATATTTCCATCATATTTTTTCAACACCTTAGACGTCGGTGACCTGGCGGTCTAGGGGTAAGGTGTCAGACTTCTATGCTGGCGTCCGGGGTTCAATCCTCGGTCCCGGCAAAGATTTATCTGATTACCAAACCCTTCCTTCACCTCTGACAAGACATCTTGTGAATGTGGGGAATGCCAGGTCTCCACCGTGGTTCGGATTCCACGTTAAACTGTAGGTCCTTCATTTCATCTAACAATCACCCTACCAGTGCACATTAGCGTAAGTGCGTATAACCCGAATGGGTAGTAAGACGCGGTACTACTACTACTACTACTACTACTAATAATAATAATAATAATTCAACACCTGAGACCTACTGTTATCTATGCTTTTACTTCCTTATTTAGAAAAGAGTACCCACTTCTGTGGCGTAGTTAGCTAAAGCACTA
The DNA here is from genome assembly GCA_901482245.1 of Timema douglasi. Taxonomy (NCBI): domain Eukaryota; kingdom Metazoa; phylum Arthropoda; class Insecta; order Phasmatodea; family Timematidae; genus Timema; species Timema douglasi. The sequence continues at coordinate 87,158 of CABEEJ010000591.1, forward strand.
GTTTGGTGTTGAGCTAGACTGTCGAGGACGGAGAGATCGAGGTTCGAATTTCACTCGGGTGAACTGTAGTGGTTTCTACTAAATGGTTTTCCACTCTCCTTCTACGCATATTTGGGTTCACTTCCTCTATATTCAACATTCCCAATTCCTAACCCATAATCATAATAATTAGTACTTAAGCGTATAACCCGAACGGGTAGTAAGACGTGATGCTATGTATTATTATTGTTATTTAAAAATGAGTAAATTATCGATACTTTTAGTTTAATAGGAATGGAATACTTAATCGCAATAAAATATACAGCGTGTGCCGTAACATGTGGGACTCACTTCATTTGTGAGCAGAAGACGTAAAAACAACGAAAAATGTGAATATCAATTATTTTAATTTCATTGAAGGAGAGAATTGATCAATTGATGCGTGCGTAAGTAGACATGGTGAGATCCTACCCGTGGTTGTGATGGGATGATCTTGGTGGATTCTGATCAGACGCACAGTTACAGAAGTTAGGATGAGAATGGGGTTATTTCAATTAACGAAAGAGAGTGCAAAACACGAAGAGAAACTGAGAGGCTGAGCCGCGGTGGTGACGCACGTCCACCTTTGAGGAAAACACTTTGCGAACTAAAAAAAAAGGAAACGCGCGTAAAAAACACGAGAAAGCAATGGTATCACCCTTAAAAAACATAATTAATGAAAGAAAAGATGGCAGACAGAAAAATGTGATAATTATATAAATTAATAATGAACGAATATAATAAATATTTAATTAAGTAAACAATAATGAAATGTATACTAAAATAATAAAATATAAAGAAATAAATACTAAACAATTAAATTGTGTCCCATTTGACCTTGTTTCCAGGTTATAGTCGTGTTTGTACGCCAGTAATCTGGAGACACTCAAATGGCAACCTTCGGTCCCAACGAAAGCTTACAGTCCTCGTGTCTTAGAATACCGTTCTCTACCATTTGTTTGTAATAACCAGGAATAACCCATACAACACATCTAGTCAACAGGTCAACAGATAGCGAATAAGATATACAAACACTTGAGTAGAATCCCTTAGCTGTATCACTTTACCGTTTTTTTAATTCTTAGAAATTGATTCATCCAAAATATATTTAAGGCGGTTTTTTTTTCAACTGGAATTTTATTGAAAAATTAAATGCCTCTAACAAATATTTGTAATGATCTTTCCTCCGAGAAATTGTTGAAAATTTGTAACTTTTATGAACTATTTGTAGTTTTGATACAAGCTTATCTTTATTTTAATTTTATCCGGCCCCGTGAAGTAGTTGTCAGTGCATCGGGCTACGAGCCTAGGGGTCCCGGGTTTGACTCCTAGCTGGTACCCTGGGTATGTTTCTCCTAAGGGGAACTATCCCAACATTATCAAGGGTTTGGTTAATTAGGATTAAGTTAAGTTAATATCCACACCGGCTCCATAATTTCATAATAACTATCATCACATCATCTCATTATGGGTACGACGTGTAGGCAACTTCCTCTGGTGTATCCTGGGTAACGTTCTGTGCCTCAAGAGAGGCTAATAATCTTCACATAAGGAGCCCGTTCTAAATGTTATGTCTTTTCAGGTCAGTGATGTCATACGCTAAAAATTAAAATAAAAGGTTTCATATTCGATAACATCAGTGGAAAGATAAATAATTACAAATTTAGGTATATTTATTTCACGGTCGGGGGTAACCTTTTGTGCAGGAGGGTGGATGGAAGCGTCCGCTTGTCTCTCCCACGAATAGGTTCGGGCTGTAATCAGAATGATAGACCCGTTGTTTGATGGATCTTGATGATATGAGATTCTGGTTTTTAGATGTCCTTGCTTGTATCCATCTAACGGAAAACCCGATCGCTTTTAAGACTCACATTATTGGAACACACAGCCGTTTAGCACTACTTATACTAACATCTCCCGCAATATGTCGTTAAAAATAATACGGCGTTGTATTGGCCATATAGGATGCGTTCATTTCTTCTCTTGCAAACAAGTTGCCCTGAAAGTGCGCCATATATTCCCATTAGACGGGAGACATCTAGCGAGATAATGTGGCACTTTTGTCGGCGCTAGGGAAAGGCTTNGTAACTTCTAAGTGAAGGCATCCCCGCGTAACGGCCCTGTATTGCAAGGTTGCGTTACCCGCTGGGGAAATGGTTCGGTTAATGACTATGCCGTATAGACTAGTGGCGCCGCTGCGGTGCCTTGGCAAGTAATTTGTGGTTAGAATAAAATGATATAGAGGCTAAGTGTACATGTTTTGAATACCAGAGAGAAAGAAGAGAATTTTTTTTTGTAAAGATCCGGTGATAGAATGGTCAAAAGGCGTCGCTCTCGCAATAGGCTGTACTGCTAATGAAGAGGAGATCGGGGGTTCGAATCCCTGTCGGGTGTATGGGTGTGTGGGTTTTCCACTCATTCTCCACGCAAATTTTGTGCTCTAAATTCAACCTTCCTCATTCTTAACTCATTAGAGTAGTTATTATAATATATGCGTTTAATATAAACAAGTAGTAAGACGCAGTGGTAAAAAAAAATTAGTCTAGAGCAATATTTATCAAAGTTTTGGTAATGGGGGACCATGAATAAAAGTTATGAACACTCAAGGATTGTCGGGGCTCTCTGGAAGTGGAGGTAGGGAGAGGTGGGGGTGTTAAAAGTAATTAAGAAAAAACCATAATTTTAGGCAATTCCATTTTACAACTATAAATAAAAGACGCACATTATACTACTATAAAGCCACACGGCTGACTCACTCATTGACATTAATGTTTACCCACTTCCAGATGAGCTAGAAACTTGAAATTTGATAAACTTATAGCTTCTATCCTGTAACCGACAGGAAAATTAAAAAAAAATTTTTTTTAAAAATGTTAACCCCTGAAAAAAATTCAAAACGGTGGAGCAACTTTAAAGTCAGTGCGGACCTTTTTTTGAAGGACTCTTGTGGCTAAACGGTAATCCTATCAAAAAACGGCTCTGGAATTACATTAATTTACATCCACTTGCAAAAAAAAAAAAAATCTCACTGAGGGTTTGAGAGTGGATTCCCCAACGAGCAAAGCGAGTTTTAATCTACGTCCATGCGTATCATATTACATCTAAAATTACTATTCTTTATTTTGAACCCATTCGAGCTATACGCATATCAACTAACTACGCTAATCTGCAAGGGACGAGGACCAGTGTATTCGAGAGAAGAGTACCAGCATTTGAGTGGCGGGAGAGATTAAAATAATTTAGTAAAACTATTAACCTGAATACTCTAGACCAGGATTCAAACCACGGTTTCCTCACCATGAGAAGTCTAGTCTATTTACTAGAGTGACATCCTAGAGCCAGAAATCATCAACATTTCCGGGGCCCCGATCAACCTTTATATTTTATCAAAGGTCCCGCCATCAACCTTCTTTCCTCCACTCTACTTTTAATACTATTTTTTATACATCTTTTATTTAGTCCTTAGATTCAATATTTCCTTCAATCCTTACCTTTATTTAAAATACACAAAGTAAATAAAATGTACACTCTGTTTATCCTGAAATGTGTCAGTCTTACCTTGACGGATTACACTATGATACTATCTTACAAGCTGCACCATAGTGTAAACAAGCAGGGAAGCAGTCTTACCTTGACGGATTACACTATGACCCTTTCTTATAAGCTGTATGATAGTGTAAACAAGCAGGGAAGCAGTCTTACCTTGACGGATTACACTATGACCCTTTCTTATAAGCTGTATCATAGTGTAAACAAGCATGGTAGCAGTCTTACCTTGACGGAATACACTATGAACCTATCTTATAAGTTGTACCATATTGTAATAACACAAGGTAATTTTGCATTTTCATGACGATTTAAATTTAGAAAAACTACGCGATCGACTGAAAATTATTTCGAGATAGAACTTTTGCCGACCCTGCGGCTTAAACCATTCAACCCTCGAATCGAGTATATTTTAGATTAAGTTATCTATTTATTATAACATTGCTAACGTATCTTGTTTAGATTACGTAAAATTGGTCTACTATGAGGTGTTTTAACCCCCTTCCCCCCTATTACGACCCTTGACGGGGTGTCTAGGTTTGTTGACGTGGAGGTCAACAAGGGCCACGATTGCGTTGTGTTAGCGAACAGGTTGACCTCTCTCCAGGGTCACGGGTTGACGTGACCAGGTTACAGGTCATATCAGGTCATTCTGAGCACGTCGATGATAGGCTGGGTTGAGTGGGGTTGTTTTTTTAATTCGTGGTGGTAATGGGAGAGGTAGTTGGAAGCGTAAGTATATTTTGAGAAAGGTCATCTCTCTTCACTGTGGAGAATTTTTTTTTATTAAATTCTGGTTAAACTTTTCCACGTGTTAAAGATAATGATACTTTATTGTTCTTTCAAAACTTTTTAAAAAAAGCTAAGTTTTTACTTTATCATGTAGAATTTTTTTTTAAAAAATGTTCAACCTCAGGATTACGATGGAGCCTAACGTTTTATGTATCCCTTGCACCTCACCAACCCTCAAAATGTGTTTTTTTAAATTATGTCTGTGTGTACCTAGGGATAAATATGAAACGTTTTTTTAAATCATTTAATTCAAACTAAATATTTAGATGCTGTACACTTATATCTCTAAAATTATTCCTGATTTAAACTCTAGTTTTAAAAATTAGTTTTATTAAATTCAAAAAATTTCCAAAAGGGTTCTAACGATTTTGTTCAAAATGGGTAAAATATCTTGCGAATGTTTTACATGATGAATAACACTGTATAATTTTTTCTGGAAAAAAAGAAAGGGAATATCACTTAAATGTTTTTGAAAATTTTAAGCTACACGTAATAAATTTTGCAGAAGAATGAATAAACGAATGTGTCATAATTCATGTATATGTTTATATGAGAAATAGATATTTTATGGGCTGTATCTCAGTCCAAGAGCTTTTAATCATTGAATTAAATTCAATAGATTTAATTTATATATGTATCTTTAAATACATTTAATTTAAACCTTAATATTAAAACTAATCTATTTTAATATTCAAATGTAGTTTGAAAGTTAAGATATTTATCCTTAAAATTATGTAAAAATAAACTATTTTACTTAAGAAAACCAAAATAAAATGTATGTTGGGCAAATCTAAGGTAAAAAATAGCGGTGTCTAATGAAATATTATTTTATTTAAAATATCTGCAGTTGTTACCTTTAATATATATATATATATATATACATATATATATATCTGCATCTGACAACCTGTTCCGATTATACGCATAGATACTTATTACTATAGTGAGATAGGGGTGAGGAAGGTTGAATTTAAAGGAAGTGTACCCGCATTTACGTGGAGGGAGAGTGGAAAACCACCCTCAGTTCACCCAACCAGGATTCAAACCCCGATCTCTATGTCATCGGCAGTCTAATATTATGCGAGAGTGAAGCCTTAGACCAGGCGACCACAGAAGGAGGTTGGATATGTATATTAAATTAGCAATACTAAAATAAAATATTTTCAATGTTTACCGAAAAAAAAAGTTTGATCATCCTTAAAGGTTTTTCTTGTGAGAATTGGATTTTAAATTGCAGTTATCTATTCTTTAGATATAATTTGCCTTCTTTCCAAGGTCCTTTCTTTCTTCCGAAGGTCATTTTGTGATATTTTTTTTAACAGTAGCCCCTCCCCTCTTCCATCTTCTCTCCCCGGCTCTCAGGAGGGGGGGGGGGGGNNNGGGGGGGGGGGGGGGGAGACAGGCAGGATTGATGTTTTGGCAGGTTGCCCGCGTTACGGGGGAAAGATTGTCAGAAAAGCTGTTGTAGTAGATTCAACCTCTTAATGCGATACTTAAGTCTCTTTAACGCCCTCTCAAGTGGACGATAAACAGTGAGGCTGGGACCACTTTTTAAATAAAGCTATTATCCATAACTTACTGCCGTGTAAGAGGAAATATGAGATTAATTAGGATTTATAGTACATACGATACATTGAATCAAACAATGTGATAAATCCGCTTCAGTTGGCTGCATGTTCTGAGGCAGCGGTCAGCAACCTATTGACCACGAGACGGATTTTATTTGGCCCGTAAAATATTCAGCAAACAAAAAAATTGTCTTCGTAAATATTTATTTCCACTCTAAACAAAATGGGAGCTGAAGGAGTAGACATAGGACAGGGCGTAATTGCGGCATTCTACGTAAATACAGGTAATGTAAGAATTTTAATTCGGTCGGTTTGTGTTTCTATTTAGTTTTAATTTATTATTAATTGTTTATTTATTTTGACGCGACTAGCACGCCATGCGGCCATAGGTCAGAATACATTTAACCAATTCTCGATATAATCATTTTAAACATATTGTTTTTTCAATGTCGAAGGAAACTTTCTAATATTAATAATAATAATAATAATACATTTTTAAGATCAAGATATATTTTTCTTACTGGGGTTTTGTCCAGATATTCCGTCTAAGTTTTAAAACCATCCTGATCATGTGTATTTTTTTTTTTACGTTTTCCGAGACTCATAATGGCCGCACTATACAAAGAGGAAAGAAATTGACTCTAGTAATGGGGGAGGGTAGAGGGGTAAGAAGAAGTGACGCTTTTCATTTTGGACCTAAAAGGACGCGGACTTGCAAAGGAGATTCATTGAGATAAAGCATAGTGATAATGGCGGGTTTTATTAGTGCCAGTTACTCCAAAAGTGTTACACACGACAATAAAAGATGGTACTTGGGACAGGTTTAATTACCTCCAGACCACGGCTATGACAAGTGAGTTTGTCTGATCCAGTAACAGTTTCGACAATTGATAGAAGACACTACAAGACTCCATTCACATGAGGTGATATCAAACTAAATTTTAGTCGTGATTCATCCTTCATCTTCTACCACAATTTAGACCATTCATACCCGCCTCGGTGGCGTAGTTGGCTAACGCGCTAGTCGTATTGAGCCCGACTGCTGAGGACGGGGAGATCGAGGTTTGAAACTCGGTCGGGTGAACTGGGGTGGTTTTCCACTTTTCCTCCACCCAAATGCGGGTTCACTTCCTCTAATTCAACCTTCCCAATTCCTAATCTTTTAGCGCAATTAGTACTTAAAGCGTATAACCCAAACGGGGTAGTAAGACGTGGTGCTAAATAATAATAATAATAATAATAATAATAATATACCCTAACAGTAGAATTTTCTTTTAGACGTAATATTCTGTCTCAACAATGGACTCTGGAAAATACACTTTTTGGCTTAGACAAAATGCAATGACCTTATTTAGTATTTGTAGTGTCCAACGACCAACCTCATTGAGGAAATTGACTATAAATGTATATAGTATATAGATTTAAGGATTTCAAATTGTTTATTAAATATTTGCATGTTCAATAAATCCACTTAAACAGTAAAGGTATATTTTTTTCCCAACATGACCCGAGGTCCTGAGAGAGTCCCATGTTCAATTCTATGCATTATTATTGTTAATTTAAGTTTCACCCTGTGATAATAAATTTTCTTGTTGTGAAATGTAAATGTTGGCTGTGAACCCAAATATTGTATTCATTTTAAATCTGAGCTAGTCCACCATTCATATATCACCTATTTTATGTATTTTTTGATGACATCACTGGACTTAAAGTTAATAAATAGATAAATGCTTTATATATATATATATATATATATATATATGTATTTTAATAGGAAAGTGGGATATATATATATCCCACTTTCCTATTAAAATACACATCCTCATCTACACTAATATTATAAAGAGTACAGTTTTGTTTTTTTGTTTGTAATGGATAAACTCAAAAACTACTGGACCGATTTTAAAAATTATTTCACCAATATAAAGCTACATTATCAGCGAGTAACATAGGCTATATTTTATTTAGAAATTTAACTATTTTTTTGAAAATTAAATTTATTCCTCATAAAAATGTCGATAGTCACTCATATTTTATGGAAGAGTCTATGATAATTCTTCAATATGTGTGTTGAAAATAATAATGCGGGGTGGGGAGGTGGGGAGGGTCTAGTTATTATTAAAGTTACATTAAAGATTATTTTAATTAAATTTTCAAAGTAGACTACCTTTAAAGATGCTTCCATCCTCATCCCTACCCCATTAGATTAATCATATATATATATATATATATATATATAAACATAACATATATTATGCACTGATAGTTTGTTTTATTATTTCCAAGACAGAGTTCATTGTTAGGTCATTGAGTTAATAGACCTCATAGGAACCCATTAAATATAAACAATATCGTTTCTCTACATCAAAGTTTATATATATATATATATATATATATATTATATAGAACCATTGAATTCGATATATGGAGGACTGACTGTATATGTATGTATATGGATTGTTGAAACGGTATAAAGGGGAGAAATGATTGAAACATGCCAGATGTAGTTAGTATTTAATTCTTTCAGACTCATCTCTCACTAATTAAAATGTAATGATCGCTTTCTGCCATAATTTTAACCACTCGTATCTAGTGTCGGAGAGGGATGAGTTTTTTTTATAATGTATCACCGCGTCTTGCTACCCGTTCGGATTACACGCATGTGTACTAATTACATCAATGTGCTAGGAATGATCAAGATTGAATTTAGAGGGAGTTGTACCCGAATTAGTTAGGAGGGCTAGTGGAAAAACATTTATGGGAAATCATCATTGGTGCATTCTACCGGTATTTGAGCCCCGATATCTACGTCATCAGCAGTCCAGTTTATTGCGAGAGTTACGCCTTAGATCATTCGACCGCTGAAGCAGGTAGGATGGGATTTTAATCTCTAACACATAGCAAGTTAAAAAAAAAATCGTTCCTGTTCTTTTCTTCAGATCAATTCTACTCAATTTCTCTCAGATTCAATTTCCTAATCTTTATCTTTTGGCTTGGATAATTTTGTCATTAACATGAGCTAAGTAATTGTGTGTTTGAACAATGAAAGTACACTGAAGTGTAAATTTATTTCATTATTTAATTTCCTCAGCGTTTTGAATCAAGTCCCTTGAAAATGTATATATATATATATATATTTTCAGACACATTTTAACTTTATTACAAAAAATGATATATTTCAGGGAAAATAAATCATTATAATTTTAACTAAGTAAACAAATTTTAAGTGTAATTTATTGGGACATTTAGATTTTTTATTATTTATTTTTAAATTTACAAATGCTTGAAAAAAAACTATCTATATATGATAGTTAGGGGAAATAATTGATTTTAGTTAAAAATAACTTATTTAAATGATGTATTGATGTTGTAATAAGATTTTGACTTGATGTTACTAAATTTATTCCTATATTAATTTATGTAAAATAATTGTTCTTACTATGTATGAGTTCATCATTGTATTTTGGTCAACATAAGGATTTTTTGCGTTCAGAGTAATCGGTCTTACAAGATGATGTATGTGACATGGAGGCTCATATTTGTATCTTGACTAGGTGCATTTAAACATTACTAAAATATCACACCTTATCCATATCACCAGTTTGACACCAAATAATTAAATGAAATAAATAAAATATTATATATAATTTGATAAGCCTTTTTCTGGTAATAGAATTTACGAGAAAATGACTAAACATAATTAGACAAATAAACAATCATTTTAAAGATTAGGTAGTCAGGATGCCGGTAGAAATAGTGGAATAAAAATAAAACCCAATTTTCCTAGCGAATTTTCCATATTTTTCTTCTGTGTGGGCAGTGGTTGTTCTGTACAGTTATTATTTGTTTACATCACCATGGAAACCATGATTTGTATATAGCTTTACGAGTATAATGGCAAATAAAATATTTGTCTTTGTTTAAAAATAATATCAGCTCAATAATTGTTACTTGTGTGGTTTGGTGCAACGAATAGATAGAGATCTTGGAGATGAGTCATTTTAAAGTTCTCATCGGGGCGCGAAGGGGGAAAAAAATATACGTTTTTATTAAAATTACACACCGAAAACTATAGCCTATATCAAAGAAAAGTTGATAGACTTTTACGAGTAAACTTTTAACTACAAAGTGAGTGAGGGCTTATTATATGGATCCTTTCTCAATAAAAAGTTTAAAATACATTTTAGTGCTATAATCTGCAGCCATCGCCACAACGACGACCCATTAGTCATTGTATATTTATTTGATCGGACTTGGCTTCTCTAAATTTATTTCTTACTAGCTGCAACTGTCCTGTATTTCTTGGCTCATGCTTGTAAAAAAAACAGATAAAACTAAAACCTTAACATTTGAACAATTCTTTGTTTTTTGTTTCAGGTAGCTGCAAATACCACGAGATGTTTCCAACCGATCAGAAGATAAAGTCCGATCCTTCTATAGATAAAACCATTTTAAGTAAGTATAATAAACATGGGAAGGTAATTTAAAAACAACAACCCGCTTCGATGGCCACATGGTGTTAGGCGCTACTCCCAAAGTAGACTAGACTGCTGATGACGGAGAGATTGAGGTTCGAATCTCGGTAGGGTTTGTTAAGGATGTCACGAGGAGAAACAAGATAAGGAATGAAGTTATCCGGAAAAGATTGGGAGTACATGGAGTAAATAAGATAATAGAGGAAGCAAGAGTGGTATCAACATGTAATGGGTGACCTGGTGGTCTAGGGGTAAGGTGTCAGACTTCTGTGCTGGCGTCCGGGGTTCAATCCTCGGCCCTGGCACAAATTTATCTGATTACCAAACCCTTCCTTCACCTCTGACAAGACATCTTGTGAATGTGGGGAATGCCAGGCCTCCACCAGTGGTTCGGATCACACGTTAAACTGTAGGTCCTCCATCTCATCTCACAATCACCCTACCATTACACATTATCGTAAGTGCGTATAGCCCGAATGGATAGTAAGACGTGGTTCTAATAAAAATAATAATAACATGTAATGAGGATGTTGGAGTACATGAGATAGTATAGGAAGTAAGGTTTAGATGGTATGAACAAGTAATGAGGATGGAGATAGAGAGAATGCTAACGAAAATGTTGGAAGGTAATTAGGCTATGTAGTAAGAATACCGTAAAGGAGATAAATAAATGGAAGGATCAGAAAACCGAAAGTGTTCAATTTAGATGAGAAGAACTGAATAAATTAAAGGAGGAAGGATTGTGGAAGGTAGAGGAAGATGGAGGCATTTTACTAAACTGACCCGGACAAAGGCTGAAAATAGTTGATAAATTGAGGCTCCCCCCCCCCCCCAATGGTTTTCCANCACACAAATATAGGTATATATCCTCTAAGTATGGCATCTATATAAAACCATTAGCGTAATTAGTATATGAGCGTATAATCCGAACGGGTAGTAAGAAGTGGTGCTAATATTAAAATTACTAATTAAGTCAAATTTGAATGAATATTTTTATTTGTAAAAAAAATTTGTAGATAGTCTTACTCCAGTGGCCAAGTGGAATAAACTTCAGGCTTTAGTCTGATTTGTCTGGGTTCGAATCCCGCATATATTGAAGATAATATATATTTTATATTATCGCTACCACTAAGGGATAGTAAATATTGTGATCGTAAAAAAAAATTAAATTAGATATTTTGATGGATATAGAAGTTTTATAACCACCTAAACAAAAAAAAAAAATTGGTTTCTGGGATGCTGTTTGTGTCTGGGCCTAGAGCTGATACCATTTTGACTATCTGGCTAAAACTTGGTATTTTGGACTTTTATAATCTATATAAAAGTTTTTTTTATTAATCAGCTATCTAATTCTAAATTAAGGATAGTTTATTTAAAGACAAAATAAAAAAAATATTTTCTCCAAATCAATTTGATCGATTTTGAGAAAAATTCCTATCTAGGAACTGTTAGAAATTACAAAAATAAAATGGCAATTTTCCGGGAAAATTACTTAGAGGGCACTTTAAAATATGTGGATATCTCGAAATTTGATCATATCTCCACACTTCTTTGAGATAATAAATAGCCTATTATTACAAAATTATAAGACTATTAAAATTATAAAATTTTATATCTGAATTAGTTTTTTAATATAAAACAAATAGTCTATGTACCTATTACACTTTGTTTAAGGGTTAGGAAGGTTTAATTGAGAAGAGGTGCACCCGCATTCGTGTGGAAGCAGATTGAGAAACTATTTATTTATTTTTTAAATCAGTGCACCCAACTGTGATTGAACTCCGATCCCTCCATCTTTGGCTGTATTTCAACACGAGGGCAGTGCGTTAGACCACGTGGCCACACAGCAGTGAGTCCTATATTATTTCATTTATGCTCTTTGGTTGAATGCGATGCTCTTTTATTCCAATCTGTCCATGCAATAAAATATAACATTTTGTTTCGAATATTTTACAATCTTTATGTAATTATCTTCATTTTTAGGTAAATGAGAGAGAAAGTATCTGCAATGCAACGTACCCATTAATTTTCCTAAATAATTTCCCACTATCACTCCACGAAAATACTGACACATTTTACTATAAATTCTTACTTCTTTATCTTTACCCTTATATCATTATTAAAACTCAAATAGCCCGGATATATATGAAATGTGTGTAGTTATACATATTTCATGACTAAGGCTTCAAAACTGTTTGTTGTGTATTTTTTTAAATATTTTTTGGCAATCTATATGCATTCTCGGTTCCCCTTAACTTTAAAAAGCCGCCAACAGAAATACCTTAACAAGTAATTAGTGTCAATTTATTTTCCTCAACATTGGCTTTGCACGTCAAAGAAGCAGTCTTTATGAGCCAAACTTTCGACGTGTTGCTTAAAGCTACAATGGTGTCTTCTTTTAAGGCTGGCCACAAACCAAACGCAACATTTTGTTTTGCGACTAAGGCCCCATTGTTATCTTCTTTAAGGCTGGTCACACACCATCAGCAACATTTAGTTTCACGACTAAAGCACCAATGTTATCATCTTTTAAGGCTAGCCGCACACCAAACGCAACATTTTGTTTCGCGACTAAACCCCGATGTTATCTTCTTTAAGGCTGGTCACACACCAAACGAAACATTTTGTTTAGCAACAAGACATTTTTGTCGCGGAATGTCTTAACGTGTTGCAGACGTCTCGACAGCCGTAACATCAAACGAAGCGTCTCACACCGCTTGCGACATTATCGGCAGGTGCCTTTCGACTAAAGGCGACGCTCCTTTCATTTATGTCTCCCGACAAAACATGAGACATTTAGAACTATACATGAGCCAGACCCCAAAAAACATGTGGAATTTTTGTCTAGTTATTAATTAATCTATTTTGGAAAATTTGAGTTCCACTACAAATATATTAATGTCTCCTTTTAGATCTAATGGGTGAACTCAATATTATTTTTTTTTATGGTTGCATGTCAAAAATTCAAAAATCTGTGTGAATTGCTATAAAAGAATGGCTACATTCGCTTCCTCATTAGCCATCATAGTCACCCAACCGCACAAATTCACTTTTGTTTTTAGTACCTAATAAAACTGCTCTCAACCCTTTGGTGGATCACTTACAAATAGCGGGAACCCAACAAATTATAACTTATTGTGATTCAAAATGTATCAGAAGTGTCTACACCAAATGCAAAGTTATGCAACATTTTGCCTTGAAACTAATTATCACAAGTCATATGCTGCATCCGGTGTGTGGCCAGCCATTGCGAGACAGATGGGGAAAAAAGTGTTCGACAGTTAAAACATAGTGCTAAAACCACTTTTGTATATTCATACGTCAATTCATGTGATCTAAAGCCATCACTATTGATAGATAGTATCAATAACTACAAAATTATACTAGTAATGGCTTAATGTAATAAATTTTGACCGCCAAAATTAGGTTAGATCTATTTCAAGTTTTAATTGGCCATTCTTATACTTATATTTAGATAAGATACTTATTCCACCACGTTAGATCATTCGGTAGCGTGGCTGCCATCTAAACTAAGGGTCCTGAGTTCGATTCTCGGCATGGTCGAAGATTCATCATTGATGAAAATATTGGTTTACCCTTTTACAATGATATATTAACGGGCTGGGGACTGTATGTTTTGCTTGTCTTAAGACAGATTATGAGGTATATGAAACTACGAAAGGACTATTAAGCTGGTAGTGGACAAATATGGCTCGACCCAGGCCATAGGCTGGGAACATTAATGGGTGTAAAAAATTATTATTATTATTATTATTATTATTATTATTATTAGCACCGCGTCTTACTACCCGTTCGTGTTGTACGCACTTACGCTAATGTGTAATGGTAGGGTGATTGTGAGACGAAATGAAGGACCTACAGTTTAACGTGGGATCCGAACCACGGTGAAGGCTTGGCACTGCACACATTCACAAGTTGTGATTAATACACGTATTGTCAGAGGTGAAGGAAGGGTTTGGTAATCAGTTAAATCTGTGCCGGGACTGAGAATTGAACCCCGGAGCCCGAGCACAGAACTCTGATACCTTACACCTAGATGTAAAAAAAAAAATCAACTACTTAAAATAAATGTGTTAACCATAAAGTGTTCTAATTTGTTTTTTCTCTCTTTCTTCAGACTATACACGAACGGAAATGTCCTTCTCTATCGTCAGCCTTCTTCTAATAGTGATGGGGTCGGTTTTCTCCATCTACACGTTCAGGAATCCTCGGTATACGTTCAAGAGGCTGGCTGGGGGTATTCACTTCCTCACGTGTAAGTATAGTCCATTTATAAACATCCCAATAAATGTTTTCTGATATAATAATTTTAATTAGATTGGTGCCGTGTAATCAAACGCTAATCAAATTATGTCATAGTTAAATAAAACATTTTGGTTGATTCCAATGAATTGGCAATATTAATACACATGCGTTGCTTCTTAATAGTAAGTCGGTGCATGCTATTAGACTGAAAATACGTCACAAAAAAAATTGAATAAAAAAGCGATTTATAGTAATAATAATAATAATTCTGCGAAAGCCATCATCATCATGAACAGATTCCCACCAATGGCTGGGTCTGTTTGGAACAGAGGCCTCTCAACCACCCCTCTCCCTCCACCTTAGCCCAGTCCTCTCCTCCACTCTCCTTCTCCACCTGTCCCTTGGTCTTTTACTCGGCCTCCTACTCCTTCCCTTCATATCCAACATCCTCCTGGACATCTTTTCCATCTCCATTCTTCTCAAATGGCCATACCACCTTTAGTCATGCCTTCTCTGTCCTGTCTCTTCCTTTTACATTCCACTTATTCTCTCATTTCTCATCTCTTCAAATTTTGTCCTACTGATCTTACTTCTCAGAAATCTCATTTCCCTCTCCCGCAGTCTGCTTTCCTCCTGTTCCTTCACTACCCACGTTTCTGTATCCTACTTCGATATTGATAGGTAAAAGGCATAGTAGATCACCCTCTTACACTTGTCTGACATATTTCTGCTCCAAATCAGGTTTTTCACAACTCAGAAAAATCCCTCTGGTCGCAAAATCAATGTTTCTCAAACTACATTACCACCAAAGGGCACATTTTGTTCACGTCCCTTATATGGGAATTGAATAGGCACAAGCTTTATATTAGTAGTTTGTGCGTGCTTGCTATTTGGCTCAAATATTGTCACAGATAATGATTGAAATGGTCGTGTCCGGTGCATGGGCGTTTAATCAGTCCTGCTTGCTCTACCAGTATTACTTATTTTAAAAAAAAATTCAAAGTATGTTATCTCTCCCAGCTGTTATTTTTGTTTGCCCTATTTGACCCCCAGGTGCTTCGGTGCTTGCCGTGATCGAGGTCGTCATTAGCTCTGTCGACTACGAGATGAAGAATATTCCCTTCACCTTCCCCAAAGGGGCCTCGTACTCCTGGGGCTATTCCATCGTCCTGGCCTGGCTCGTGTTTATCTTACTGTTGGTCTCCGGGTTCGCCTTCATGATTTACTCGCGCAAGAGGAAAGGTTCGAGGGCCCCGACCGAAGAGATGGCCATGGCCGACGAACCTACCATAATAGGACGGTGAAAAGTTGACATTTAACTATGAGGTTCTGAGGAAGTTGTCTCTCGACATGAAATTATTTTGTTTGTTGTTGTTTTTTTTTGCTGTGGGACTGTTTTTCGTTTACTGCGAGAGTCTGAATATTGAAAAGTGGTCAGATGGGATTTTATAATAACGAGAAAAATAATGGAACTACCCCAATGGCATGTAGTGGAAGGTTACTAGAGTAAGCAAAACTTGCTAACTATACCTGTGATACGTTATCCTATTTCAGATGCCCCATTTGACCAATAACACGTAGGGTACACCGTACATACCTCACATGGGAATGTATGTCCTATGATACCTTGCGAGTGAATGCTTCACGACGCTCAATGCCACGCCACTGAATCTATCTACCTTATTAAAATACTAAAATTTATCGAAATATGATTAATTTGAATGTGTTTGACATTATATTTTCCATTTGATAGCAATGGTTATTTAAAAAAATTATCATACAATTAATTATTAACACCATATTTTATAGTTATTATAGGTTTCTCATAATATTGTCATTTATTAATCTTATACTCAACACAAGCCAATTGAACGTACATACTTAAATGTAAACTTATTTTACCTTGAACTTTACATTATTGTGTGATATTGGAGTTGACCATAGGTATATACTGTAAACTGAGTATACACTTTGTTTACATGGAATGGTAGCAGTCTTACCTTGATGAATTACACTATGGCGCTATCGTAAAAGCTACGACATAGTGTAATAATAGAAGAAAAGCTTGCTACTTTTCAAGGTAAATAAAGGATACATAAAAGAGTTTTTTTTTTGATAAAAATAAAAGCAATTTTTTTTTAAAATAATAAATAAAATATTTTGTAATATTAGGTTTGTTGTAAAAGCGATGCATTGTTATTTTATTTTTAATTTGTTTTCAATATTATTTAATAAAATTAATAATCAATCATCAAAGAAATAAATTATTTATGATTTAACCTAATATTGTTTCAAAAATAGATTATTAATATTGTTTTTGACTCAACAATGTCAAACAAAAGGGCAATTTGCCATTCAAAACAAAAATTTCAAACCTTAATTTTCACCAGTACAACATATTTATAAAATATAATGTGATATTTTTGATATTGTGAAACATTAAGCTCACATGTTTGTTGTATTATTATGATTATTATTATTACTATGTGTTCTGTCTTACGACAGGTCCGTTCCTTTTGCCAGTGAACTTAAGACCACCAATGCGCTTTGTCCTGTGCCTTCTTGAGCTCTTATAATTTTCTTCTTTCTTTAGAGACATCCAATATTTTAATCCTCCTCCTTCCTGAGCCCATCTTTCCTTCAACCTTTCCTTCTATGATGTGCTGAAGAATGTTTCTCTTGAGGATGTGTCCAATTCAGTTGGCCTTGTACCGAAGAATTACATCAAAAGTGGTTCCCTTCTCACTCACTCTTCTTAGGACTTCATTTGTAACCCTGTCTGTCCACCTGATCTACTAAAGTTTTTTCTAGCACAACATTTAAAATATCTCCAATTATTTCCTTTATATCTTCCTAAGATCATATTTCTGATACTTTTCTGTCTTGTTTCAATATACGCAACCTGAAGGTTGTCGTGCGGATTGAGGACGGCAACTGGAAGTATCTTTACATCCTTCACCCCATTTCTGAATCTCTGTTTGACAATAATGTGCTGATGTCTCCCGAGTTTTCCTATGTATATAGTTTTGTCTTCTTCCGTTTTTTGAACCTAGTGTTTTTTGACATCACCAGGTCATTCCGCTGACAGAATTCTACAAGCATCTACCCTAAGTTTCTCTTCCCCAGTCGATGTGGCCATATGATCTACTGCACCCGCTCTTTGCGACCAAACTGTTCCCATCGCCCATGATGTTGGTGTTTACTTTCCCTCTTCCCCCTTGTAATTACTTCAATGTCATCATATATTTCTTCTACCTAAAATCATCGTATTGGGTTGTTGGCATGTACACTTTTATTATCAAAATATCCACTCGTTCAGCCTTTAATTGCACAAACATTAATCTGTCAATAAGTAAAAGAACTTTAGTAACACTTTTCACCACTTCAGTTTTCCATCACTATTGCCACTCCTTTTCCTGCACAATTCCCACCTGAATAGAACATTGTGTAATTTCCAGAGACCATTTCAAATTTATCTTTCCACAGGATTTCACTTAAACCCACAATGTTCACCTTTCAATTCCCATTTTCAAATTTTCCAGTTTCCCAACCCTCCTCATCGTCCTTACATTCCATATTCCTACGCTGAAAGGGAAAGTTTTAATTGATTGGTTGTTCTTTGTTGATCGCTTCCTTTAAAATATACCCCCACCAGGAGATCCTAAAGAAATACTAGTTTACCTCAGGATTTTTTTTTTTTTTTTACCAAGGAAGAGCCATCATTGGTTTTGTTATCTTTACAAAAGGGGTTTTCAGGGCTAAGATAATGTGGCAGTTTTCTCTTTTCCTATCCACACCATGCGCGAACTACCACTCCTTGCGGTCACGTCTGTGGATGTTCGATATTGAACCTTCTCTAGCAACATTTGCGCTGTGTCTAGCGTCAATCCTGATGCCGCTGCTGACGGATACCAGCCACGTGATCCTGTGCATGGAGACGTGGTCCTTACAGAACTTAACCGCCTTACTGAAGCCGTTAACCAGCCGCAATGTTGATGTCGCTACCAACCCCCACTACTTGGAAGCGTCCGTTAAGTTCCACCCATATGGACTCAAAGAGATCTCTCATTATTTACTGTCTCACGAGCTGGACCAAGGAACATGTACGAGACCATGATTCCACATGTTTGTTGTCCAGTTTTACATATATTGAAGATAAAATTTAGATTTTTTATTTTACATTAAAATACTTGTATGAAATAATTAATTTTAAATTTATAGTATTGTATTTATCTACACACAGCATCGCAAATTAATTTTGAGTATTTGCCGGTTGTAAAATGTATTTTCATTATATTTAAAGTAGCTTTTAAATATTTAAAATTTAACTTTATAGTCACATACACGTTGATGAAGATACACTTGCAATTATTGTGTGTTTATTATATATAAAGATTTGTATTAAATATTTTGTATCAATCATTTATAGTATATTTAATAATAATTCTAAATGTAAAGAGTTAAAAATTATAATTTAGAACCCACTTTCATACTTATTGTGAATAATTGTGTGTTAATTAAATGGTTCATCATCTCTTGAAAATAAAGTGTTTTTAAATTTGATATAGTATGTATTCATAAATTGATGGTCTAGGTTAATAGAGTTCAAAATATAAAAATGATCCTTGGGAGCTAAACACATATTAGGAAAGTTTTCCAAGTACATACAGTTCTTTAATAATGTAGCATTTACCCTTAAGGACATTGACTAGCTGTGACGTCATAGCAGGGAAAAATATAATTTACCATGTTGATATATTTACATTAAATTCAAAGCGTTTTAAGAATTTAACATTGAAACAAAAACTATAAATTATTAAATTAATCTAAAAATAGCACTATATCAAAGTTGATTTTCAACACTTTTTTTAAAAAAATCTTCTACTACTCGGACTATTTGGTTTATTTAAAAAAATGGCCAGTAGAATCTTCTTGCCGGGATGAAGATATTTTAATTATTTAGCACCGCGTCTTACTACCCGTTCAGGTTATACGCTTTAAGTACTAATTACGCTAATGGAGTAGGAATTGGGAAGGTTGAATTAGAGTAAGTGAACCCGCGTTTGCGTGGAGGGAGAGTGGAAAACCATTTAGGAACCCCCCCCAAGTTCACCCGACCGAGATTCGAACCTCGATCTCCCCGTCCTCAGCAGTCGAGCTCAACATGACTAGCGCGTTAGCCAACTACGCCATCGAGGCGGGTAGGATGAAGATTAAAAAGTTCCTCATTAACCGCCAATTCCTAATCCATTAGAGTAATTAGTACTTAAAGCGTATAACCCGAACGGGTAATAAGTCATGGTGCTAAAAGATAAATAAAAATAAAAAGGTTCTCAGAAACCTAATATGTCTATCTAAAATAATGACCAAGAAAAAGTAACTTCGACATGAAAGTCAATGTTGTAGTTTTTTATCACCGCGTATCTACCTGTTAATGTAATACACATATATAATGACTACTCTAATGGGGTATGGATGGTTAATGAAAGATTTTAGAATGAACCTACCGGCACTTGCTTGGAAGGAAGGGGAAAAATCACCCTCAGTAGATTAGACAGATTCGAACCCCAATCTCCCCATCATCAGTAGGCCAGTCCAACACAAGAGTAAAATCTTGAATGCTCTGCCATCGAAGCAGGTCAAAAGTCAATGTTGTACAGGCGCAAATATTAGTGAGAGCTATCAGCAGGTCAACTATAGGCCCCAGCCGTTCGGCTGTTGCCCGACTCAGAACTACCGGCTTGACAGTTATGCCAAACCAGGTTGTCTGCGAAAGGGCTGATTTGTTGTTTGAGTACCGAGTCATTGTCATCACTCTTACTAACTATAGGCCCCACAGGGGGAGCGGCTCTTTATATTCCCTCCCTTTCGACCGTACATTTCTTAGCACCGTGTCTAACTACCTGTTCGGGTTATACGAATATGTACTAGTTACACAATTGAGTTAGGAATAAAGAAGGTTGAATATAGAAGATGTGTACCCACATTTGCGTGGAGGAAGAGTGAAATTTATTTTTTGAAAACCCACCCTCAGTATACCCAACAGAGATTCTAACCTAGCAACCCGCCTCGGTGGCGTAGTTGGCTAACGCGCTTGTCGTGATGAGCTCGACCGCTGAGGACGGGGAGATCGAGGTTCGAATCTCGATTCCTAATCCATTAACGTAATTAGTACTTAAAGCGTATAACCCGAACGGGTAGTAAGACGCGGTGCTAAATAATAATAATAATAATCTAACCTAGCATCGGCAGTCTAACTTTACACGAGAGTGACGCCTCAGACCATGTGGACACCAAAGCAGTATTTCGTACATTGGTGTCTTGAGTGTTTAGGTGAGACAAGTTGAGATATAGCCCTTTCGCGAAATAGTTTCAAGTTCACAAAGCTGACAAAGTCGTTAAAATCTACCACTAAAACCATTTAGTCCTACTCACCAGGCTGCTCATCGAAGAGATACGACCCCACCTGCAAGAACACGTGTGTACTGCCAGGCCCGCGCAGCGAAGAACTGGTTTCAACTGTTTCGTCTTTGCGACCACAATATACCACGTGCTGTGTAGTGACTGTCGACCGGCCGCTACCTTTCCTTTCCCGTGTGGCTTGCTTGGTCCTGATTGGTCCCTCTGTCTCGACAGACTCCACACCGCCTTAGTAGGAGCTAGTTAAATGCTCCTCCGTAGCTTATGTTCGATAGAAACAGGTGTAATGGGTTGTGTTATACCCTGGGATACTCTCTTCAAGGATGTTATAGAATGCACTAAACATTATTATAATATTATATTATATTAATATGCTATACTACTATAAAGCCACATGGCTGACTCACTCACTGACATTAATGTTTACCCACTTCCAGATGAGCTAGAAACTTGAAATTTGGACAAAATTATATCTTCTAGCCTTTAACCGACGGGAAAAATCTAAAAGGTTAAAAAAAAAAAATTAACCCCCGAAAAAAATTTCATAATATTGAAGCAACTTTATTTGGAGGTATCTTGTAGCCAAACGGTAAGACCTATCAAAAAATGGCTCTGGATTTACATTAGTTTACATCCACTTGCAAAGAAAACTCATTCGGGGTTTGATGGTGGAACCCTCAATGAGCAAAGCGAGTTGGAAATATATTCTCTGAGATTCCCCTTTGGCTTTAAGTTAACGTATTTTTAATACAATAATTTTTATTCTAAAATTAACTTTCGATTTAAATTCTATTCTTCGAGTTTCAGATGTAACTACCTCATATTTGTATGTTCAAAGTATTAAGAGTTAATTATATTTAATCATTGGGCCACAGCGTATTCACACATAAGTTATTATTAATACCCTTCGTTATATTTATTAAATGTCCATCTTACACCGGCTAGGACAGAACATATTCTCTCCTCACTTTATCAGTATATTATTTATGACGGTCATTGTTTGTCTTACAAGACTGGCTGGAGCTTTTTTTTTACTCTATCATTATTATTATTATTATTATTATTATTATTATTATTATTATTATTAGCACCGTGTCTTACTACCCGTTCGGGTTATACGCACATTAAGCTAATGTGTAATGGTAGGGTGATAGTGAGATGAAATGAAGGACCTACAGTTTAACGTATGATCCGGACCACGGTGGAAGCCTGGCATTCCCTACATTCACAAGATGTCTTGTCAGAGGTGAAGGAAGGGTTTAGTAATCAGATAAAGTAGCACTATTAAACTGAGTCATTTATAACCTAGATTTTCCATTTGATACAGCTCTTAGAAAATACAAAGAGGCCTTTACTTTTTGCGGCCAAAATTGAAAATATTTTGTTTTTATATGTATAGATACCATATATTATAATGTATAACTTTAGATTACAAGAATATGTGAACTTATATCTAATAACTTTTACAGCTGTCAGATATGTCTATACATATTCAAATTCGAGTCTACATTATATGTGTGAAAAAATTCTTATTAGAAATCAAGAACACTCTTTGAATAATAATTGTACACATTTATAATATAATTATGGCATATTATGCATTATGCAAGGCTTTTGCTTTAAAGACTGGAATTGTGCACACGTTAAATTAGGAATAATTAATATATAATTAATAATTTAAGCCATCATGTTGGCTACTAACAAATATTATATTTTTAAATATTAAAAACTATGTTTTTCACTGCAGAGCATTATATTAAAATAAAATTTGTTTTTATACACTATAATAATACTTAGCACCACGTCTTACTACCCGTTCGGGCTATATACTTTAAGTACTAATTAATCTACTGGATTAGGAATTGGGAAGGTTGAATTAGAGGAAGTGAACCCGCATTTGCGTGGAGGGAGAGTGGAAAACCATTTAGGAAAAAACCACCCCCAGTTCACCAGACCGAGATTCGAACCTCGATCTCCCCGTCCTCAGCAGTCTAGCTCAACACGACAAGCGCGTTCGCCAACTACGACACCGAGGCGGTTTTATACACTATAATCAATATGTTAATATCCTTATATTAATTTATGTATTTGAAAATAAGTAATTATCAATAGTGTATACATTTAATTATTTCATTATATTTACTATATATCGTATTAATTATAGATATTATCGTAGAATTGAACCCGGGACCCCTACCTTAGTAGGCAGATATGCTACCGAGTGAGCTACGGTGTCGAACACCTTCAAGGTAGTGTAAATTAAAAGAGTTTTAAAATAATTGAACTAAAAGAATCTCTTGGGTGACCTGGTGGTCTAGGGGTTAGGTGTCGGACTTCTGTCCTGGGGTCCGGGGTTCAACCCTCGGTCCCGGCACAGATTTATCTGATTACCAAACCCTTCCTTCACCTCTGACAAGACGTGTATTAAATCACAACTTGTGAATGTGAGGAATGCCAGGCCTCCACCGGGGTTCGGATCCCACGTTGAACTGTAGGGCCTCCATTTCATCTCACAATCACCCTACCATTTACACATTAGCGTAAGTGCGTATAACCCGAACGGGTAGTAAGACGCGATGCAAATAGTAATAATAATAATAATAATAGAATCTCTTCATTACTAACACAGAAACATGAACATTATATACGAGTATAATAGAGATGGGGCGAATGGAGGTAATGGGTATAAAGATTTTGTGGAGCATATTTGCGGTCATAAGGATAAACAAAATTAGGAATGGAGTTATCTGGGCCTAAGTTGTGGTACATGAGATGGTAGATGAAGCAAGGGTGAGATATTATGGATTATAATAAGTATCGAAAATGAAAGAATCTCAAGGTGAATTATGAAAATTAGGTATGCTTGAAAAGGACCGTAAAGGAGACAAAGAAAAATATGGTAGGAGCAGATAACAGAAAGTGCGCAAGTGATAGGAGAATAAAATAGTGAAAGAAAGGAGGAGAACGGTGGCATTTGACTAATCTGGCCCGGTCACAAGCTGAAAATGTTAATGGTGAAGTACAGATGTTATTAACACCTTTATATATATATATATATATATATATATATATATATATATATATATAGAGAGAGAGAGAGAGAGAGAGAGTAGCTGAGGGTCGTAGAGGGAGTGCGAGAATCTATTTGAAGAAAATAATGTCTGGGTATCTAACCAGTACTCTAGCTCTAGCCTCCCATTCATTTGTATACCAAGGCGATATTGACACTTTATTTAGGCCTATCCATGCAAATTACTGAACTGTTAATGCAAAATAAAGGTACATTTTACTTAATTAGGCCCGATATTTATTTTTATCATTTGGTTACTTTAGACTGGGAAGGACTTTAACATCGAGGTAAATTCCCTAAAGGGATAAATACCAAAGGTACCAGCCGGGAAGCGAACGTGGTACCTCTAGTCTCGTAGTCAGGTGCACTGACAACTACACCACGGTGCCGGTTAGATAGATCATACAACATTGTGATTAAATAAAGAAAATACTATTTTCAGTTTAAAAAAAAATTAATGTAACTTTTTTAATAATCATTTGCTCGGTCTGTCTATCCCCATGTTCACGCTAGTGGGGTATGGATAAATAATCTATGATCCTAAATAAATAAATGCACCCACAATTGTGTGTAAAGAGAATGGGAAACCCTTAAGGATAACCTACCCAAGTATACCCGGGTGATATTTGGGCCATGATAAGACAAATCAGACAAGGCCAACGCCATAATGTATCCACTAAGTTTTTTTTTAATAATCAAATTTGGATTATTATTCAATAAACTATGTGTGAAATGATTTTAAATTAATTTTAATACAATTATTTTCGCTTAAATTTATAAGTCTTACTAAAACATCGATAGGCGGTGTTCTTCAAAGCTGTCAACTCCGCCTTTGACCTTTACTTCCGATGACCACGTCTCAAATTTTGTGTATCCTTTACGCAATAGACTGGTCTGCTGATGATGGGTATATCGGGGTTATAATTCTGGTCGAGTTTACTTAAAATACATTTTATTTCCAAATGATCCCCCCCTTTTTCTAATAATGCGAATGTGGGTACACTTCCTAAAAATCAACCTTCTTCACCCTTAACCCACTAGAGAATGCTTACAGCTCAAACCGAACACTGCCGTGCTAAAAATAAACAAAAATATGTTTGACTAAATAGAAAAGAATAAATGATTAAGTACTTCCCCTAATTTTTAAGGTCAAATTAAAGAAAAGAAAAAGTTTTAAGTACCTAATAAAACAGTAATACCTAACATACACACTAGCTTAAATATATGAATATAACCCCCAACATCCAGTACTTTGGACATTTATTATTTACTGAGAAAGAGGAAGCCACCAATTCACCAACGATTAATTTATCGAACCTGCAGGTATTTGAACCGGTGGACCTTTTACTCAGTAACCCCCAACTGAGCTAAGATGCCTGAAACATAACTGGGGGTGGTTTTTCCTAAATGGTTTTCCACTCTCCCTCCACACCAATATGGGTTCACTTCCTCCAAATTTAACCTTCCCGATTCCTAACCCGTTGGAGTAATTATTAATTAGGCGTATAACTAGAACGGGTAGTGAAACGTAGTACTATAATATTTTTAGTTTTTAAATATATTTGATTAAAAAATAAAGTGATTCTGAGATGTTATTCTACTGCTACCACTATAATTATGAAGTATGGCTTAGAGGTGACCTGGTGGTCTAGGGGTAAGGTGTCAGACTTCTGTGCTGGGGGTCTGGGGTTCAATCCTCGGTCCCGGCACAGATTTATCTGATTACCAAACCCTTCCTTCACCTCTTACAAGACATCTTGGGAGTGTGGGGAATGCCAGGCCTCCACCGTGGTTCGGATCCCACGTTGAACTGTAGGTCCTCCATTGCATCTCACAATCACCCTACCATTACACACTAACGTAAGTGCGTATAACCCGAACGGGTAGTAAGACGCGGTGCTAATAATATTAATAATAGTATTGCTTAGAATAAATTTATGATTAATACATATAAAATACAATATAATAATTATTTATGACGTATTATGGCCATTCGATTGATGTTTATTATAAAGAGTAAAGATAAAAAATTGGCTTTAAAATGATTCTTACCCGGCGAATAAATTGATTCTGACCTTTGTTTCAATCGACCTTACAGCTACAGATGGGAGGTGGCGCCTCTATCGGATAAATGAGAAACAAGCTTTGTTGGGCTACGGTAGCTTGGCCACGAGTTGTGAATTATTTTACATTAATTTAGTTTTGTTACACATTTCATTGTTAAAAGGACCATTTAAACTCTCCTAGACTTTTTTTAAAGTTTATTTTAATTTTAATTGCTAGTTGATTTATTAAAAAAAGAGTGGTTTGTATCTAATGAATAATTTTTAAATATTTATAAATATAAGTACAGTACATAATTAATTTATTCATATAAATAATAAATATAATTTTATGTGCAAATGAAAGTTTTAACACATTAAGATTTGTAATTAATTATAGTATTCTAGAATATTCACTCATATATGTCTAATGCTTAAAAGCCTAGTAGTCATTTTGTAATCATATAATTACTAAGTTCATCACAGTAATATGATACCTGTCCTACCACTTCATCCCAATATGATGCTATTCATACCATTTCACCACAATATGACATCTGTCTTACCAATTCACTATAAAACAATCCCGATCATACCACTTTATAACAATATACCTGTGCTACCACTTCAACAGAAAATAATACCGCTAATTCCACTTTATAACAATATACCTGTCCTACAACTTTATCATAAAATAATACCGATCATACCACTTTATCACAATATATCTGTCCTACCAATATATCATAAAAGAATACTGCGCATACCACTTTATCACCATGCTCTTTCTCACAATACAATGTTCAGCAAGCCACTTCATTACAATATGATAGCAATAATACCACCTTATCACAATATTGTGTCAGTCATATCATTTAATCACAACATAATATCAATAACACCACTTTATCACAATATTGTGACGGTCATACCACTTCATCACAGTACAATACTGGTAATGCCACTTCATAACAATATAATACCAGTCATATGACTTCATCACAGTATAATACTGGTCATGCCACTTCACACCACCATATGATACCTGTCATCCACTTCACCACAATATGATACCAGTCATACCACTTCATCACAGTATAATACCTGTCATGCCACTTCATCACAATATGATACTAGTCATACCACTTCATAACAGTATACCAGTCATTCCACTTCATCACAATATGATACCAGTCATACCACTTCATCACAATATGATACCAGTCATACCACTTCATCACAGTATAATACCAGTCATGCCACTTCATCACAATATGATACCAGTCATACCACTT
>CABEEJ010000591.1:138532-171435 GCA_901482245.1 Timema douglasi
GACATTAGATGGAAAGTTAAGTAAATAGTAATACCTAGCAACAGGAGCAAACAAAAACCGAGGGGATTTTTTTTTAACTGAAGATATATCCAAGATCCAGCTGAAGAGCGGGGAGAGTGAAGAGAGGGGGTGGGGGTGGGGAAGGCAAAAGTTTGCCAGTTTGGCACGTGTGGTTGAGGCGAGTTGAGTGATGACAGCTCCTGAAATTGACCGTGTAACGATGTTTGGTTTCTCGCTGGGAGGGTAGGAAGACTAAAAGAGAGGGGGGATGGTGACGAAGGGGGATAAGAAGCCACTCCCCTCCCCCCCCCAACCCGCGAGAGAGAGTAGCGTCGTCTCCGGGGACGTGACCCAAACCAATAAAGCTGCCGGGATTGCCTTCCTGACGCGCCCTTTCCCCCCTCTCCCCCCCGATATCCTGGGCATTTCGCTTCATAGGCCGACAACAAAAGAGTGTTCTTTACTCGCCTCAGAAATCAATGGGGAGTCAAAGCGTGGCTAGTTCTCTCTGATTTTTTTAAACGAAAAAAAAAATCATTCTAGTATCTCAAAAAACAAATATGTGAAATCAAAAGGTTTTCAGTTTCCAAAAAAATACACGTGAATATAAGATGGTTTAACCAAAACAAATAATTAAATCTGTGTTCCTTTTATTTTAGTGATGATTTCGTTGCCTTTGTGAAAATTTGTTTTTTTGTTGGTTTTAGCTATACATTAGAGTAAGTTTTATCTGGAAAACAACTTCGACACATTTAAATAGATTCAGGCATTAATAAAGGTGGGAAAAGTGTACTTAAATACGATAAATGATTCATTTATTTGGTCAAAAGTCTAAAGTGGCTTCTTAATTGCGATAAATAATTAATTAGGTCAGTCAAAACCGACACTGAAAACTGGTAAAAAAGACGCTTTAAGTTTTTACATGTGCTCTAAAAAATTGTGGCCATTTCGATGTATACGTACGTAGTGAAGTGACCGCGACAATGTCCGAGTCCGCCTCACCTTCCTTCACTTCTCCTGGTGTCGTCAAGAAGATTACTACGAGAAGAAGTGAAGTGCCTACTACCTGACCGCCCTCATCAGAACCAGATCACGACTCGTCTCTGTATCAATCATTATCTCTTACCGTTCCTACCGAATGCTCTAAGAAAACGTCGTGCCAGATGAAGAAACAAGTACAAAACACTTCTAAAAAGTATGTGCAGAAAAACCAGCAGTTCACCGTGCTGCTGTGTTCAAGTATAAAAATAATAATACTGAGGTTCAGAGAGAAGCAGTGGCTAGGTACCGGCAAGCTCACCCTGAGGTGCAAAGGGCGTCACAATCTCGATATAAGCAAAGTATTCCTGGAAGACGAGTAGAGAGGAAAGGATGTTCCTGGGAAACCAAGGCTCACTCCGGCGTGGCATATGATATCGATACAGAGTATCAAGTCGACAGCACCGTGGCCTCGGGCTCCACGAGCAACAAGTACCGGTGGTGCAATGCTATCAAGTGGAAGCAGGAGGCACCATTCTCCCCGTCATCGGCAGTCTAGCTTACTGCGAGAGTAGCGCTTTTGACCACGTGGTCGCCGAAGCAGGTGGGAGCAATATTTAGCAACATTTTTGATATTTCAGGACATATAGGTTTACAAAAATATTTGGTGGGCCAAATTGAAAAAAAAAAATATATTGAGCAAAATATTTCAACTTGATATTTCTCACTAACCTATTTTCCTGAACACAATTGTTTGTTTGCTAGATACTATGAGGTCCGGATTAAATCAGTCGGTGGGCCATAGGTGGCCGACCGCTGGTGTAGACTACCAACTTAACCTTTATTCCCTTCAGGGTAAAAAGAGTGTGCATACTAAAAACAAAAAATCTCGTTCCAATAAAACGAAATAAAAACTTGAAAAAACACTCAACTATTCCATCTTAAGCTAATGTGTTGTTTTTTTTGACAGCAAAGGTATTGAACCTACATTAATTTAATTTGCCTGGTAACATTTTTTTTTATAAACATATACAACTCGTTATAGAAAGATCAAGTAAAATTTTATTCAAATTCCTTACTTGAACTTTCTACTTTAACTCTTCCGACTTCATTTTTTTTTGAACATATTATTCTTTCATTTCATAGAAGAGAAGTATAAGATAAAGATAGAAGTTCCTTGCTTAATATCTGAAAGCAAAGTTGGAGTTAGTGAGAAACGTCAGAACTAGGAATCATATGTCAAAGTTTATTACTTTTTGAAAGAAAAAAAAAACCATTCCTTTTTGACCTATTGACCCAAATATTTTCAAATTATAACTACTCAAACTTAGAACTTAAACAATTTTTTTTTTTTTTAATTTCAAGAAGATGAAACATTTATAGCGATCTACCACCTATATTATATTTTTTTTAAGAAATCATATTCTAGACGTAACTTGTTATGTGGAACGTAATTATGACGAGAAAGATATATAATTTACTGTATATTAATAAAAAAATTACGTTAATGCAATTATCTTCTGACCAAACCCCGATTTTGGTTGGAATAACGGTTTAAGAAATTCAAACCTATTTCATTACGGCCAACATTGATAACAATTTACTATTTTATTAGTGTTATTATATAATAATTGATAATATCTATCAAAAGTGAGAGATACAGATCACATGACATGACGTATGGATATATTAAAATTGTTTTTGTAAGGTTAGTAAATACCAGATACTGTCCCTTATACCAAAATTAGACTAAATGTGAGACCCGCTTCACTGGTCGAGTGGTCTAAGGTATCACTCGCGTAATAAACAGGATTTCCAATAACCAGTAGCTCGGGGTTCGAATCCCGGTCGTGTGTACTGACCGTGATATTTTTACTAAATGGTTCTACCCTTTTACTTAACCCAAATACAGCTACACCTCCTCTAAATTCAACCTTCCTCATTCCTAACCCACTAGCGTAATTAGTAGGCCTACATAAGCGTATAAATCGAATGGGTGGTAAGAAGCAATGCTTAAAAAAACCTCTGTTTACAAGTCTATGTATGTTATATAGGGTCATAGAAAATAGGTGTTTTTTTTCTCATTCCAGTAAACACCCAACTCGTAGACTGTTAAAGGTTTGTCAATATTTAACCTTAGCGCGCAGACTCTTGATTGTCGATATGTCAGCTTCCTGGACAGCGCCATCAAGTTTAGAACTGACAATTCAGTTATTTACTATTTGAAGCAAGTTCTGATGACTTTTAAACAGCACGCTGTATGTTCATAAAGGCCACTTCACACACGGATTGTTCTCATACGGTTTAGTTCTAGTGAACATGGCTTCGCATAGAGAGGGAGAGAGAGAATTTTAGAGGAAGGTCCTTTTGCCATGAATGAGGGCCATTCAAAACGTGAAGTCCTTAATTTGAAGCTGAATGGGAGTTACTCTTGTTTATAAACGCCGGACAAAGTGGCTCTTGATTTTACTTCGTTGCGCTGGATGTACGATGGACAAAGAGGCATATGACACGTATGTAGGGATATCAACATTTCCTGAGACTTTAAAAAAAATTAATTCTAACCTAAAACATTAGGAAAAATATAAAACATATTTAAAGTTTATTGTTATTCATTTATGATTAAGTTACCTAACACATGTGTGAAATTGGATTAGAAGTTTCTGGAAATTAACTGCTTCATTTTTTAAATGATAAATAAGTCAATTTGGTTGATTTAAACGCGAGTTAAAGTTAACCATTCAATAATCATAACTGTCTAGGAGATTTAATTTCCTTAACCAAAGTTCATTTGTAAAAAATATGACTAAACCGGTCAATAATGACCAAAGAGAAAGCGGCTATATAAAGATCCAAAATGTCGTCGAAAAATAATTGATGATTAAGCAAAATAAATAATTTATTTTGAACATATATTTTGTTTGCTTTGTATATAGAAATTTAAGCAGTAATTATTAATCTATTCATTGCACTTAAATAAAAGTGGATTTGCTACCATCTTTATCAAGAAAATAAATATTATCCGATTTTTAAACTGAAATTCCAAATGTTACTTAACGTAATCTAATCGAGATATACAGTAGTCCCACGGCTTCTTTGGTGCTGACTGACAACTCACAGCTGACTTCTGACAGTCAACATTTAGGTATATACCTACATTTTGACTTTCAGAAGTGACATCTGCTAAACACATGTTTTTTTACAGATCATCTGGTTCGGCGTAGGGATACATAATTTGGTCTGGTATATTTTCAAAGCTTTCAGCAATCATCTGTGAGCTGTCAGTCAGAATCAAAGAAGCCATGGGGCTAGTGTACATGCTAGTGAGTTAGAGGTGAAGGAGTTTGAATTTAGAGGATATGTACCCACTTTTGCCTGAAGAGAGAGTGGGAAACCATTTAGGAAATGGCACCCTCTTTACACCCGACCGAGATTCGAGCCCCGATTTCTCTGCCATACGTTCACCAAAGGGGGTGCTAACTAATCGAATGACTCTGCCTTTGGCCGACCAGAGGCGGGTGATATATATCGTTACTGCACCGAACCTATCTACCCACCCCTACCCCGGGTCCCAACCCTCAACAAATAGGTTATGAGACTTGGTCGACAGGGGGTTGTTAGCGTCCAGCACTGTCCCGGAGTGTTTGATGATGGACCAAACGACAAGTGGACGCCGAGAAAGAGAGAGAGAGATGGGTCAGGTTGGAGACCAAATTTCATTACGGATGTGGTTTTCTTGCACCACACACGCACGCCAGGTCAAGCAAGAGGTCAGGAAAGAGGAACCAACACAGAGAGAGAGTGAGAGAGTGAGAGAGAGAGAGAGAGAAAGAGAGAGAGAGAGAGATGGAGGACCTCAGGAAATATACGTGGAAAGGATTCCATCAAACCCAGGAGTGAAATGGTCAGAGAGAAGGGGCGTAGGCTTCCGGGTGACCGTGACGTCACAAAGGGCTCATCACGGGGACATTGATCGTGTTGAGTGGAAGAAGGTGATAAGTAAAGATTATCTATTTGGATGATCACTCGTAAGGTGGGGATTTAGGGAACGAGAGAAAAATCCAGTGTTTTTACAGTCTATATACAAAAACTTTTTTTTTACAAAAAAATAAACTGTTGAATATCTGTCAAGAGTATAGCGGCATTAGATGAGAAACTTTTTAAATGAAGAGAAAAAGTTGTCATTAAATTCCAGGACATCCTTAACAGATATTCAACCAGCGTTGATATCACCTTGTGAAGAAAATTAAACTATTTTTTTCTACTGGAGAAATATTTGATTTATTTTGATCAAAAAAATGTTTTGGTAGAAAGACTGCAAACTCACCTTTTCTCACGTCCCGTGAACCCCACCTTTACTAACATTTTATTTTATTGTAATGTAGGTTTTTTTATTAGTCATGGTTAAGATAATTTAAACGTTTTGACTAAAATGATAAGACACTTTGGTTCAAATTCATTAAGGCTTCAGTCTTATCAGTAGAATGGACTGTTTATGACGGGGAGATCAAGTTTTGAATCTTGATCAGGCGTACTAAGGGTGTTTTTTACTAAATAGTTTTACACACTCACTAACCACGTCACTGCAAGTAGCCTTCTTCTAAATTCAACCTTCATCATCCCTGACACATAACATAATTAGTACATATGTGTAAACTCTTAAGGATTAGCAGGACTCATTGTTAAAAGTAGTGACGATAGGTTTATAGTAAGTTTTTTTATGCTTAGCTTTAAAAGAGTTGAATAATAGCGTAATCAGAAGGTTAAGGGTGAGAAAAAGGTATTTTAGAGAAAAGGCCTCACGTGTTGGTGCGGAGAACGGATGGAAAAACATACAAGGATATATCACATTGATCGAGAACCTCTACAACGACACTATACCGTGATTTAAACCCCGACTTTCTGTTTGTTGCAAGAGTGGCGCCTTAGATACCGCAACCAAATGCCACCCTGAACAAAATTTCATTTAGCAGAGTCTTAAAATCGTGTTACGTTTGATATTAGGTTAGGCTGGTTTAGGTTATAGTAATTTTGTTCTGTAGATTAGGTGTGCTATGTTATATCCAACCTGCCTTCACAACCACTCCTAACAGGACAGAGTTAGTACATCAGCATTGGGCCGAACTAAGGCAACCTGCCTTGACAGCCACTCTTAGCAGGACTGAGTTAGTACACCAACATTGGGGCTGAGCTCTAACAACCGGCCTTGACAACCAGTCTTAGCAGGACCGAGTTAAGTACACCAACATTTTGCCGAACTAAGACAACCTGCCTTGACAACCACATCTAACAGGACCGAGTTAGTACATCAACATTAGGTCAAACTAGGACAACCTGCCTTGACAACCACTCTTAGCAGGACCGAGTTAGTACACCAACATTTGGCCGAACTAGGACAACCTGCCTTGACAACCACTCTTAGTGAGAACGAGTTGATCTGCAACCATACACGTGACCTCAAAATAACCAACGGTTATTAATCTAGGGGGTAGTGATGACGAAGGTGATATAAACGAGGCGCATAGGTCTAATGTAATTCAATCGCAACTGATTCGTCATGATTAATAGTGACAGTCCGTCATAGAGACAGTGCTGTTAGAGTGATTGATTACGGTTCTAGGGGACCCTGGTTTGATTTCAGGTGGCACTTAGCGAGATGGTTATTATTAGTAGACCGGACCCTTCCATTTCGGTGGCCGAATGGTCTAACGCAGGGGTCTCCAAATTTTTTTCTATGAGGGCCACATAATATACTTTACAAATTTTTGCGGGCCAATGTAACGTTCACCTGTTCTTCAAGTAGCATTGTTTTTGCCCTAAATGCTTTGACATGCGCAAATAGATCATAAATCAAATTTGTTTCAACGTGCAAATTTATATTAAAGTCATAATACGGCCAGTCACGTCATAAAAAAATTCATTTTCCAAGGCCATTCAGTTTTTGATAATAGTGACTGTCGTTGATTCTTCTCTGTGAGAAATTATAATAATAATAATAATAATGATAATATTTAGCACCGCGTCTTACTACCCGTTCGGGTTATACGCTTTAAGTACTAACTACTCTAATGGATTAGGAACTGGGAAGGTTGAATTAGAGGAAGTGAACCCGCATTTGCGTGGAGGGAGAGTGGAAAACCATTCCGGAAAAACCAGCCTCAGTTCACCTGACCGAGATTCTAACCTCGATCTCCCCGTCCTCAGCAGTCGAGCTCAACACGACAAGCGCATTAGCCAACTACGCCACCGAGGCGGGTCTCTGTGAGAAATGAATCAATTTATTTGTAATAAATTATATCTATAAAAATTAGTCAATATGATTACTTTTTTAAAATTAGGTAACATCTTTCGTAACTTTCCTTTGATGACACTTTGCCGGGAGATTTGGAACTACCTAAAAATCATCACAGTCAAGCCGTTCTGTTGTCGGAATAAGGAATGGCGCCTGCGACTGAAAATGAGGGTTTGACAGCAATCTGGCTTGGTCTTATGGGGGGAATCACGCGTGCGGACAGAACCTAGACATGTCGAATAAACTGCGTGGTTAATAAATAACGAAGAGAAACAATTAATTTGTTTTTTGATCACATCTTGGAACGGGCCGGATATTATCTCGTTGCGGACCGTAGTTTGGATACCCCTGGTCTAAGGCGTCACTCTCCCTCCTCGCAAATGCGGACAGAGCTCCTTTAAATCCAACCTTCCTACTTCCCAAACGTAAGCGTGATTAGACCGAAAGGACAGTAAAACTCCATCAACCGTAAGAAACCAACGCCACAGTATCAGATGACTCTGTCTACAGAGTCCTGATTCGTATCCTTATCCTGGTCATTAATCGTAGACGTTGGATCAACCTTAACTTTTTAAGTACTAGTTTGTATGGACTACCAATTATTACTAAGTAAATATGTGCGCGCGCATAAAAAAAACCCCATCAAAGTTAGCTAAAGTATCAGTTATTAATTATAAGTTTGATGGTTCAAATCGTGTTATAAAAATATATCTTGTGATTGTTCCTAACTTAAATTTAAAGTATCTTCTGGACGTTTTCTCACAAAAAGTTGTTTTAAGATTATTTTATTGATCAGCTGACCGCTTGGCACTTGCTCCTTGTTGTAGAAGATTTTCTTTCGATGAGTTTTATTGGACGAAGCCTCTGAATCTCTCATTGGTTGGCACGGTCACGTGATTAAAGATAAAGACGGTGTAGACGCGAATATAATTTTTAAGGACGAAAAACCTTCAAATAAAGGCCATGGACTTACGGATAAAGAGTCTGTAGATGGGTCAGTGCTAAAAAAAAACAGTAAACCGGTTCTAATCTAGCTATTAGGAGTAGTATCATATAAAAGGATTATTCTGGTAGGAATAAACTTTTATAAACTACTAACATATTTTTTTGTAGATCAACGTTAATAAAATTTTACTATATTATTAGTATGTAACTATATTATTTATGAACCCCATCTGCCGGTCGCATGAGATTACGTAAAAATAAGTGAAAGTAGATCTAGTAATTGTTCTAGTTGTCAGATAAGAACCTTCTAGTGAAAATTGGTCTATATAGTTCCTAACTTGTATATTTCACAAGTAGCCCCATGGCTTCTTTGGTGCTGACTGACAGCTCACAGCCGACAGCTAGAAGATTTGAAATGTTACCAGATTGAATTATATATCCCTACGCCAAACCATATGATCTGCAAAAACATGTGTTTAGCAGCTGTCACTTTTGACGGTCAAAATTTAGGTATATATTTAAATGTTGACTGTCAGAAATCAGCTGTGTTGTATATCTATCAATATTATTATTATTATTATTATTATTATTATTATTAGCACGTCTTACTACCTGTTCAGGTTGCACGCGTTTATGATAACTACTCCTATGGGGTAGGGATGAGGAAGGAAACATTTCAGAGGTAATCCACCCCCATTCGCGTGGAAGGAGGATGGGAAACCGTCAAGGAAAGAACACCCGATCGGGACTCGATGCCCGATATCCCCGTCATCAGCAAGTGAGTCGGCCAGTGAAATACAGTTCTGGCACGTGTATCCCTGTCCACCCTCACCCCACCCCCTCTCCCAGTGTAGTTCGGGGAGGACAATCAAGGACGTACTTACATGGAATGGCCATGGTCGAGTCGTTAGGATCCGGGCTGTATTCTTCTCTCGGGAAGTAGTCGATATTGTAACACTGGAGGGATTTCTCCCCGGCTGAAACAATAAGTGGAACACCATTATAAATAAAACACTAAACTATCTTTCATAAGATATGAAGGGTAAGAGACGGGGGGAAAGGGGGGAGATTACACAGTACACACATTTCCCTGAACAACAACTTTTTGAGGACGGGGAGATCGAGGTTCAAATCTCGTTCGGGTGAGATAGGGGTGGTTTCAATAAATGGTTTTCCACTCTACCTCAACGCAAATGCGGGTTCACTTCATCTAAATTCAACCTTCCCAATTCCTAATCCACTAGCGTAATTAGTACTTAAACGTATAACCCGAACGGTTAGTAAGATGCTGTGCTAAATAAAATAAAAAGCTTTTATATCACAAGCCACACAAGTACCCCAGAAATTACTTTTTTTTTACTTAATTAGTTTTAATATGACAGAAACCCGTTACGTTGGCAACGTGGACTAACCCCGCTACGTTCATGTAGGACTAGACTGCCGAAGACAGGGAGATCGGAGTTCAATCCCGGTTCGGTAGACTGGGGGTGGTTCTGACTATATAGTGTTCCACTCGTCTTCCACGCAAATGCTGGGGAACTTCCTCTCAACTATTATTATTAGCACCACGTCTTACTACCCGTTCGGGTTATATGCACTTACGCTAGGGTGATTGTGAGATGAAATGCAGGACCTACAGTTTAACTTGGGATCTGAACCACGGTGAAGACCTGACATTCCCCACATTCACAAGTTGTGATTAATACCCGTCTTGTCAGAGGTGAAGGAAGGGTTTGTCAAACAGATAAATCTGTGCCGGGACCGAGGATTTAACCCCGGGTCCCCAGTACATAAGTCTGACACCTTACCCCTAGAACACCAGGTCACCTTCCTCTAAACTAACCCTTGAATTTTCTCTTTGTCATCTGATCGGGTCATGTGAGCTAGTTTTTTGTAAGCCAGGCTCTTCCTTTTACCATATAAGTTGACTATAGAAGAGCCAGTACAGCGGTATTTTTTTTTATCTTATCGTGTAATTTAAACTCTCTTTGTGAAGATATATATAAATCATTCAGGGAAAAAACACGCAGGTACATTCAGCCGTAGTTCAAAACCCCACATCTTTGTAACCTGACAAATCAGACTAGACGAGATTGACGTTTAATCCAAGTAACCACCAAGGCAACCCAGCCAAATTTAAATCGAAAGAAATCCCCCCTCCCATAAATTAGATATTAGACTTTTAAAAACTCGAAAAGAAAGTTAATTTCGTAAAAAATATATGTTTTGAAGGTTTTTAAGAAAAACTTGTTTTTCATTTAATCCCTACACAAACAAAATATGTATTTACAAAAATAATCTTCTTTGGTAACATTTTATTTTCACAAACTTAAAAGAAAAGCTTAGTTTATTAAATAAAAAAAACACATCAAAATTGAGCTGGTGCTTTATGTTTACAATTCTATAAAGGGTTTTTCACATGTTTTAGAATTGTTTTATTTATAGAAATATTACTCTGGAAGTGTCAATCTTAATGCAATGACTTTATATTACTAAAATGATTGTGTGTACACTCGATTCAAATAAAACAGAGAACTGTAGAAAAAGTTGACACGTAAACAATTAATATGTGGGTAATTATCAACTCAATATTGAAATAAATTCAAAGTATGTAATTAAAAAAAAAATTGAAACATAAATAAATAAATAAAATAGGGGTTAATTCATTTAAATTATTTTAAACTTTAAAATGGGAAAGGAGTTAATTAATTTTTCAATATCTGTCACACCAAATGAAACATTTTTTTTTTTATTTACTTAATATGTGGTAGCTGTGGTCATTAACAAATTTCAAGCCTTATATGAACAAAACAAATTAAATAAAAAAATCTAACTATTGCTCATTTACTCAGGAAAATCTTTATTTGATAACAAAACATTAATACCTTTAACATCTATTACTTCCTCCACACTCTAGGAATTATTATGAAGCGGAGTGCGCAGATGATCTTGTGTTATTCGTATTTGCCAAAAAGATTTTAAAAAGCCTTGATATCCAGCAAAACTTAATTTTAAAAACAGCATAGATTTTTATTTATGCATAACAAATTACTCAAGTTAATTAGCTTTTGGCAACTTCCGTCCATCCCGATTTTGTAAATTATGAAGGGGGTCAGATTTTATTTAAAAAGAATGTACTTTAGATGTTTTTTTATGTTGTCAACAATAAACATCTCCGGAGTCCCAGTTTAATGAAAAAATAAAAAAAATAAGATGGGACACCACTGCCACTTCATTTAGTGTTTGTCGGAATGGTTGGATTGAAGGGGGCGGGGCACGGGGGTGGGGGAACTGTAGGGAACTGGAAAAGGGGACAGAACTACAGAATACGTGGGTAGTAAAGAAGAACCAAGGAATGAAAAATCGTAAGACGGTAAAAGTTAAATTGCTAAGTGTAAGGGAACCTTCCACCCGGCCGTTTCTTCTTGGATAGCAATAAAGAAAAGGGGGGGCCCAAGGGTGTGGGCGAGAGGGGGCAGAAAAAAAAAGAACGCGATGAAAAAAAAAAATTCAAACAAAATTTCTCATTGCCAACCACCTCCCCCCCCTCCNTACATAATATGATTTCTAGAGGTGTTTTAATATCTAATATGATTTCTAGAGGTGTTTTAATACCCAATATGATTTCTAGAGGTGTTTTAATACCTAATATGATTTCTAGAGGTGTTTTATTACCTAATAGGATTTCTAGAGGTGTTTTAATATCTAATATTATTTATAGAGGTGTTTTTAATAAATAATATGATTTCTTGAGGTGTTTTAATATATAATATGATTTCTAGAGGGTGTTCAATGTCTTAACAACTTAATAAAACTTTGGTAGCAAAACGAATTTTAATACATAATATGATTTCTAGAGGTGTTTTAATATCTAATATGATTTCTAGAGGTGTTTTAATACCCAATATGATTTCTAGAGGTGTTTTAATACCTAATATGATTTCTAGAGGTGTTTTATTACCTAATAGGATTTCTAGAGGTGTTTTAATATCTAATATTATTTATAGAGGTGTTTTTAATAAATAATATGATTTCTTGAGGTGTTTTAATATATAATATGATTTCTAGAGGGTGTTCAATGTCTTAACAACTTAATAAAACTTTGGTAGCAAAACGAATTTTAATACATAATATGATTTCTAGAGGTGTTTTAATATCTAATATGATTTCTAGAGGTATTTTAATACCCAATATGATTTCTAGAGGTGTTTTAATACCTAATATGATTTCTAGAGGTGTTTTATTACCTAATAGGATTTCTAGAGGTGTTTTAATATCTAATATGATTTATAGAGGTGTTTTTAATAAATAATATGATTTCTTGAGGTGTTTTAATATATAATATGATTTCTAGAGGGGTTTTAATATATAATATGATTTCTAGAGGTGTTTTAATCAATTAAACAAATTATTTTCAACATCAAGATTAGTGTTGATTACACTACTTTTTACTTAATTTTGATAAATAATTGATATTTCAATATATATATATATATTAATAGTTTTATTTTAAAAGATAAATAGTTTTTCGAGCGAAAATCTTCTTTAGATATCTCTTTTAATAATTATACTATTTTTAAGAATTTAAAACTAATATACAGCCCTCATTAAATGATTTAATAAAATAATTTTCAATAAAGGTAAATAATATTTAGTAATTTTACTATAAAATTTAATAAACCTGATTTTTAAAATAATTGACGTGTTTAAACAAGCATTACATTAAATATAACATATAATAAATTATTAATGTCTCCTGGTGGATACATTATTGTGTATTTTTAATTAGTTTGGTACTATAACTGTCAATTTAGGAGCACCTGGATTAAATTTGATTATGAAAGAAACTAATTATACAAAAAATGGATGTTTGGAAGAACTAAATAAATGGTCTTTTATGGATATAACTGCATTAAGTATAGTATTTGTACATTAAAATATGAAACTCTAAATTGAAATATATATTTTTTGAACAAAAATGTTGTAGATATTTAAAGTTTTCAAAAATCAGTCATTTGTAAATTTCTCTTAATTTTAGGGCTAAAATTAAAATCATGATTTCACCTCATATAATGAACGTATACCATCTAAATGCGAAGTTTGAATCAAATTCATTAACCCATTTACTTGTAGCCTTAGGTAAATATAGCCCATCCATGGGTACAGATAGCCAGACATGAGGACAGATAGCCAGACATGAGGACAGATAGCCAGACATGGGGACAGATAACCAGACATTGAAAAGATAGCCATACATGGAGACAGATAGCCAGACATTGAAAAGATAGCCATACATGGGGACAGATAGCCAGACATGAGGACAGATAGCCAGACATGGGGACAGATAGCCAGACATGGGGACAGATAGCCAGACATGAGGACAGATAGCAGGACAATGGAGAAATACATAAATGTAAGGCCCTCTTATTTTAGTTTGGAGATAGATGAAACCTGAGAATTCATTTTATCTCGAGGATGGAAATATTCGCGAATATAATACCGTCTCTATACAGGAAAGTACTACAGCTAAACAGATTGAATGAAGAAAGACGGAAGGAGGTTAACCAGAGTCAAGTTTCGGACAGCAGTCTATCCTCATTACTACTTGTTATTCGTATATCGGGAGGTTGGTTGAATTCCAAGTCAAGAATATAAATACAGCCCTTTGGAGCGTACACTGGGATATCTGTAGACTCCTACTATTTGACTATAGATACGGCCTTTACGGCCACACAAAGGAAAATTTGTAGACTGTACACTATAGATACTGGCCTTAGGGAAGTATTCAGGTAATTGGTTAATTGTTAACTATAAATACGGCCCCTTGAAACGGTAATCAGATAAAATGATCGAATATACTTTTTAAATACGGCCCTTTGGGGACTTTATTTATTAATACATTCTACATATTATCATTTTTATTTTAATACATTATAATCACGGCGTCCGGCGTTCTAGTGCCTTATACCAGGGTATGGAGCAGTCCTTAAATTACACGAGGTTTCTTAAGTGTTCTTACAAGAAAGGGGAGGAGGCAGAATTAATCTTATGTAAGATTTATTATCAATGTTTATGGTGAAACAAAACCTAAAAAAAGATTGCTATTCAGAAAATTCTGAAATACTAAAAATTCATTAATTGATTGACCTCATCAATCACTAGTTTTTACTGTTTTATAGATATAATAGAAATTTTGACTTCTTATTTTTGCACAAAAACTAGTCAATAACAATACATATTATAATTATTGACTTATCGTTTTGATGACGATAAAAATAATTAAACTGATCTAATCTACCAAATTGTTAAAATTTACGTATGATAAAGAAAGGGGTGGGTATGGGGTAGAGGAACATCTTACGATCCCTTACGTGAAGGTCAAAAATATGTGGAAAAAAATAAAGCTTTACGTAACTAAAGGCCGGCCCCTATTTGTTGACACCAGAGAGTAGACTGTAAATACGGCCTTAAGGCGGGTGAACACAGCTTTTAGGGACAGGTCCGAGCCTACGCGCTCAGTGAACCCTGTGATGACCTGACGTGGAATACCAGACCCGGTCAGTCGGTCCGCGCGTACTCTGACCTTCCCCTTCCGATACTCAGGGCGACAATGTGAGCTTAAGGGCGGAACGGATAGGGCGGAGACCGCATCGCCGTTGACCGGACGTGCGTCATCTCTGCACGATGTTAGCTGGGCTTGTACCCGGCGTCCATGGGCGTATGTGTTAGGGGTGGAAAAGGGGAGGGGGGTACGAGTCGAGATGGGAGAGTAGGGAACGCGAGTTAAGGTAAATGTCTTCTTTTTTTTTACAATTTTTATAAAAAAATAACGTTTGTTTCGGCAAAAATAAATCAAATATGGCCCCAGTAGAAACTTGAGACTTGAATTTTCTACACATAATCTCAACAGCTGTTGAATATTTGTCATTCATGAGCATATTATTTTTTTTATTTGAATTATTTAGCGTGCACTATCTGGACCAACTGATTATATCAGAACACAAGTATTTCTAAGAGTGAGAACGAAAGAGTTTACCAATTTTTCAATGTAAGGTATTTTCAAATACCTTCTAGGGTTCTTTTAGTTCTAAATGCCACAGTCGACATGGGACCAACGGCTTTACTTCTCCTCCTAAGGAAGTTGTGCTACTGATTTTTATCGATAAAGAAAAATCTTTTGAACCCCGAATGTGTTTGAACCCACAAACATCCGGTCGTTGATGAGCAAATTAAAATATCACAGGAAAATATTTAAATTAAGAGAGAGAGTTATCAAATTCTAGGATATCCTTGACATATATTCAAGAACTGTTGATGTCACCGTATAAAGATAATATTAGCACCGCGTCTTACTAACCGTTCGGTTTATACGCTTCTTAAGAACTAATTACGCTAATGGATTAGGAATTGGGAAGGTTGAATTAGAGTAAATGTACCCACATTTGCGTGGAGGGAGCGTGGAAAATCACTTAGGAAAAACCATTTAGGAAAAACCACCCTCAGTTCACCCGACCGAGATTCGAACCTCGATCTCCCCATCCTCAGCAGTCGAGCTCAACACGACAAGCACGTTAGCCAACTACGCCACCGAGGCGGGTAACCGTATAAAGAAAACAAAACGCTATACATCTATTTTATTTATCTTGACGAGAAATAATGTTTGTTATAAAACACTGCGGAAATAGAACCTCTATTCCGCAACTCCTACCATTACAGCTAAACCTCAAAATGAGAGCAATAACAATTCAGAAAAGGGTAGGTTTAGCTGAACTCGTGTTTCCTGTTGACCTCGACAGGATTTGTTTGTGTGTACGCTTGGTAAAGGGGTGATCCCCCGCCCCCTCACCCATCCTTTACTTTGATGCAATTCGAAACGATAAATACGCAAATTTAATGTCACACTCGAAAAAAGTATTTTTCTGGTGACGAGGATGTTTGAATTTAAAAAAAATCTCTCTGGGGTATTTAACGTGCACATTCTAAACCAA
Source organism: Timema douglasi (assembly GCA_901482245.1). Classification (NCBI taxonomy): domain Eukaryota; kingdom Metazoa; phylum Arthropoda; class Insecta; order Phasmatodea; family Timematidae; genus Timema; species Timema douglasi. Next base: position 154,736 of record CABEEJ010000591.1, read on the forward strand.
TTGATTGCCATACCATCAAAGACTTATAAAATAACTTAAATTTAGAACAGACACAACATCCAGTCCCCAGTCGTCAATTCATCACTATGAAAGGAGAAACTCACATTTCAACAATGATACATATTTAGGCCGTGCTGAGAACTAAGATGTCGGACTGTCTGGATTAAAATACCAACTAGAAGCACTAAGGGTGGTTTATCCTAAATAGTTTCCCACTCACCCTCCTAGAAAATATGGGTACATATTTCCTAATCGAACGTTTCTAATTACTTTCTTAGTAGTGTAATTAAATGCGTATAGCCTTGACGTGTGACCAGCTTTATGGTCTAGTAGTCACAGTTCCTGGCTATAGATCCAGAGGTCCCGGGTTCAATCTCCGGCGCTTTCAGATCTTCTGCAACGAGGTCAAGTCCTCGTAAGGGCAAATAGGGAGCTAGTTTATTGAAAAAAAAGTCACATCTCTAGAATGGAAAACTGAGATTAACGGCAAGAGGGTTAGTCGTGCTGGCCACATGACGCCCTCCATTTACATAAGTTGGCACTGTCTTCTACAACAGACGGCAACTGATCGATCAGAATGGCTCGTTTTCGGCTTGACGCCATTTAGTGATATAACCTGGACGGTTAGTAAGATGCGAAACTTAATTAATTTAGGTATTTTACTGTAGTTTTCAATGTATAATAGCTCATAGACCCTTTTTTTATGTTCCTTAATATTACTATCCACCGGAAACTTCTACATATTTACATTAATAGGGTAAGCATGGTGAAGGTCGAATATAGAGGCAGTGTACCCTAATTTACATTGGACTCGCTTCAGTGGCCGCATGGTCTAAGGTGTCGCTCTAGTGTTGGACTGGCTAGCTGATGATGTGTAGCTCGGGGCTAGAATCCCGGGCGGGTCTACTGAAGGCGGTGAGTAGGGAAACCATTGAGGAAAATCCTTAATCTTTCCTATACTCCATTCACGATAGGAATTATTCTCTGAAAAGCCTTTTTTACTACCAATATCCTACTGTATAATAGATTTTTGGTAGGGAAAAAGGCCTTTCAGAAAAGAATTCCTACGCTGAACAGACTATAGGTTATCTCTAAAATACTTCCTCCCTCAGCCTTACCCCATTATAGTGATTTTCATAGTTATATGCATATTACCTGAACAGGTAGTAAGAAGCGGTGATACAAAATAAAACGTTTCCAGAGAGAGAGAGAGAGTTTATGATATATTGCCTCTTCATCTCTCTCCCAGGATTATAAATACGTGGTACATCTCGTAAGGGGTAGTAAGAAGAGAGGGTAAACACGAATAAATTAACAAATTGTTAATTTCCATACAATCCTCGTTTAAATATATAAAGTAAAAGAAATCTGTCCGAGAAAGTTGAACTTATGGTTATTCACTCTCCCCTTCAACCCCCTACACCCCCCCCCCCTTAACATTTCTTGGCGGAAGTAATGCATAATGTTGGTGCCGTGTAATTATACGGTTGCCATGTGCCTCATAATACATGAGTGTCATCTTTCACCCACCAGGGGGTACTGGTGGGGGTTTGGGTGTCTTGTGGTGGGGGTGGACATAGCTATGTTTGTTTAACCACGCCGGGAAACCAGAACAAAATGCGAGCATCAAACGTAACGTTTTCCTCTTTCCTGCTTTTATAAAACAATGAGAGCTGGAGAAATAAAATCTGCACTAAATATATATAATTCTCTAATTGAAGCAATTAATTAGTTTGATGGTAAAATACATAAGAAATATGTTTTACTTTTGTATAACTAAAAAGGGCTTAGATAATAAACGTTATCATATTTTAGAATTTGTTTAGAAATGAGGCTACATAATTATTAAAGTATTGTTAGAAAAGACAGTATTAGAGATTTATAAAATTTAATTAAAACTAAATTTATATATTCATAAATCAATACATTTTATTTTTCAGCTGTCCTTTTTAATGCATATTATCAATATTAATTATAGTAGATTATTTTAACACTGTTAACAGCAAAAAGAAAAATAGAAATCTAGTGAAAACTTTGTGAAACGAAATAATATCAAGTATCACAAAAACATTCCACTTAAGATCATGAATAGCATAATATACACTGTTACAGAAACATTAAGAAGAGAGGAACACCTCTGACCAAACGAGAGCTAAAAAAAACATTTAAGCTTTCAAAGAGCTCTCTAATATATATATATATATATATATATATATATTTGCTTAAGCTAAGAAACTATTTTTTTTTATAAAAATATATTATAAATAAGATCCTTTTATTTTTATTAGTACTACACCTTTAAAATGATAAGTTATTTTTTATCTAAAATTATCACGGAAATAGGACAAAAATTGGAAATTTCTGTAATGTAAAGTACATTTAAAATAATTTTCATGGGAAAATGAGGGTTACCACTTTGTTTGTAATGTTAAACAATCCTGGATACGCAATTTAATCAATATAGTTAAAGTGAATTGTGAGAAAATCGTTCGTATCTCTTTTTACCCTTGAGTTAACTATCCTTAATTTTTAGGGTTGGATATATAATTCCGAAAATCCCTCGGAAGAACCTTATAAAAAGCCTAGATATTCTTGCCCGATGGGTAAAATGGCTTCGAATTTAGTCCAAGATGCAGACACACAAGACAGGATCAGGACAACTTTTTTTTTTTTGTTCGTTACAGAGGGTCATGAAGAGCATACGTGAAATAATATCAAAAATTCTTACGAGTTAATAAGTTTAAATATTTAGGAACAATTTTAACTAACAATAACGATATTAGGTTGTCAATCAGTAAAATAATACGGTCAGGAAATGTATGCTATTACTGGGTCAGTAAGTTTTTGAGATCTCCGCCTGCTGTTCAGGAATGTAAAACTCAGAATATACAGTTTACAGTAGCCACACGGCTTCTTTGGTGCTGGCTGACAGCTCACAGCTGACTTCTGACAGTCAACATTTAGGTATATACCTACATTTTGACCCTCAGAAGTAACAGCTGCTAAACACATGTTTTTGAAGATAATATGGTTCGGCGTAGGGATAAATAATTTGGTCTGGTAACATTTCAAAGCTGTCAGCTGTCAATCAGCACCAAAAAAGCCATGGGGATACTGTAAATCTACGAGTCATGGTAGCACATCGTGTTCCATCACCTAACGACTTCTATGAATATGGTACGTTAAATGGAGTACTGAAACATATCGACTAAGGTTCCAGTAATCTCCATTATAAACTGGAACACTAAAAGGAGTAACGGGAAAAAAAATCTCAGATAAGACTTAGATTTTTATATAAAAAAAATAGGATTAAAATATTTTAAGAAAGTTATTTGAATACTGCAACTTTTACAATCGAAGCAATCACCAACTTTTGAATAGATTTGTTTTAACTTATTGTTTTAATATGTTTTATTTATTTTTACTTTCGTTAAAAACTTGTAAATTAATTGTGTATTATGTCATGTTTGTTAGTTTGACCAATTTGACTCATATTATATTAAATATAGTCGAGGTAACTATTTTAAATATCAAAGTTTGTTAAAACTTTTTAAAAGTGTTATCCTCAATATTCAATTTATTAATTAATTTTTTTTTTGAACTCATACCTTTGTAAATTATTAACGACAGCATCTAAGTCTTGGTTTTTATTATATTTACAAAACAATAACTCTTATCGGTTGTTCTCTATGGGTGTGAAACGCGGTCTCTTACCTTACAGGACGAGAACAAATTTAGAGTGTTTGAAAACAATGTGCCTAGGAAAATATTTAATCCAAAAAGCATGAGGCTACTGGATAGTGGAGGAGGTTACATAACGATGAGTTGCATACCATGCACTTATCACACAAGACATTAATAGGATAAACAAGTCTCGTAGATTAAGATAGACAGTGCATGCAGCGTGAATGGGGGATTCTCGTTCTCTTGTTCAAGACACTGACTGGCAAACCCAATGGGAAGAGACCATTGGGAAGATCTAAATTTAGCAGATGGAAGAATAGCATTAGAATGGACCTGAAAGAGAGGGTCTAGTAAGCGGGACTGGATAGAACTAGCTCATTATGGGGATAGGTGGCGTACGTTTGTAAATACGGCCATGGACTTTAGATTTACCATAAGGAACGTAAGCCTTTTGTTAAATAATAAGTATTATTATTATTAGCACCGCGTCTTACTACCCGTTCGGATTATACGCACTTACGCTAATGTGTAATGGTAGGGTGATTTTGAGATGAAATGGAGGACCTACAGTTTAACGTGGAATTCGAACCACGGTGGAGGCCTGGCATTCCCCACATTCACAAGATGTCTTGTCAGAGGTGAAGGAAGGGTTTGGTAATCAGATAAATCTGTGCCGGGACCGAGGATTGAACCCCGGCCGCCAACACAGAAGTCTGACACCTTACCCCCTGGACCACCAGGTCACCAATATTAAGTATAATTTGTCTAAAGTAGCGAGAAAGTTTGTGCAGTACATCATAAACTTTATTTACTACAAGCAACCATGTAAATTACAGATATTACGAGCTGGTAATCAGATGCGTTTACCTAAATTAACTTTACTTTACGGGATGGTATCTCAGATGTAATGTTAAAATGAGAACATGACTGAATATTTTCTATGATCTATATGAACAATAGATTAAAATAAATTATTAATCTGGTAAATAAATACTTCTCAACCCGTGAAACCATTGCCACTTTTGTATATTTCATAAGTGTAGTTTATAAATATTTCCAGATACGTTTTATGAGATGTTACGTAAGCGTACATATTGTTTATTAAATCTTGTTACTTTTAAATATACACTCAAAACATTACATGGAATATAAGTACCAATTACTACAAATTTTATAGTAATTTATATTTTATCTTTTAAAGAGATAAGCTTCATTTAGAAATATTGTAGACTATTAGAGTTCATTAATGATAATTCACGGACCCAATAAAGAAGATTTCCAAGTAAAGTAATGCTGAGTGTTTCTTTAAAATAAAAAGCTTTCCATGATTGATATTTCGTTTCTTCTTCTTTCACAATTTCTCATCCATTTGGATTTTCTTCGCAAAAAAAAAAAAGCGGGGGAGGAAATTCTATATTTATTATCCCTCGTACTGTTCATTGAACATCTCGTAACTGAATTTAACGTTCGGCAGCAAAGCAGGCAAATTTTGACTAGAAATGCATATCACATCAAATTCTAATATTACATAAGAGTTCAAATAAAAGCACTTACAGTCTTATCGATTTCATTAATTTTTTTATTATATTTTCACTAAAAATATTCTTCAAGCGAAAAAAAGTATTCGTGCCAAACGACGAGGTTATAAGACGTGTTTCTTATTAAAAATATTATCATATTGTTAAAGTTGATTTAGGCCTAATGCTTAAAATTTTTAACTGTATTTTATCAACATTTTATACCTTTCATCGGTAACCTTAAAAATAGTGCAATAAAATAATTTTATCATAAGTCGGACGTTGCATTTGAATTGTCTCTGTTTATTTAGTTATTTTTATGGTAATATTACTACCCGCTCTCCCGTGGGACTAACGTGTCAGGATGGGTAGTGGCAAATAATTGTGGGTTTAGTTTAATTTGGTTTATCGAAATTGATTAAGCCACTAGTTTATAATGGGATGTAGGATTTAGAACTAATAATAATAATAATAATAATAATAATAATAATAATATTTAGCACCGCGTCTTACTACCCGTTCGGGTTATACGCTTTAGTACTAATTACACTAATGGATTAGGAATTGGGAAGGTTGAATTAGAGGAAGTGAACCCGCATTTGCGTGGGGGAGAGTAGAAAACCATTTAGGAAAAACCACCCCCAGTTCACCCGACCGAGATTCGAACCTCGATCTCCCCGTCCTCAGCAGTCGAGCTCAACACGACAAGCGTGTTAGCCAACTACGCCACCGAGGCGGGTCGATTTAGAACTAATTGAGAGAGTTTGGAAAGAGGTGCTTTTTTTGTCAATGTCCCTTCTCAGCAGTTCCTGTCTCGACCAATCTTCAGTGCTATAACCCTGGCTGGTGTCAAACACCCGGCCATCCGGTGCTGTGCTGTTGTTATGTAAGTCTGACTTCTAGGATGGTTTGAGGCCTCCTTCACCGTAAAATAAACAACATGACTCAAGTTGTAGGATACTCTCCCCACAAGTTGGTTAAAATTGGTAGCTGATTATATAGTCCCGCTAGCAACTTGCGTATTTCTGTCCAGCTCCCCTTCTCCTCTGTTAAGTTACAAAACTCACTGTTATATACCCAAAGAGGAGGGGTGTTTTCCCTAAGATACTAGTATTGACAACGTTCTATGTTATGCTACCAGGACACAGACTAGTAAGAAACAAGAGTATCAACCTTACGGGGGTTTCTCTTCGCTTCTTTCACCAGCTTGAGTCCTTCAACACTGGGCTTCGCTAGTGTCGCTGCTGGGTGATGATAGGACTAACCGCAGCGACCCTAGTGGTGAGGGACACAAGCTGGTAAAAGGAGCGCAACCATTTTAACCTGGAGGTTGAATGTCTGGGTATATAATTTGTCTGTATACTTGGTCAAAATAACCACTGTTGTGAAAAAAAACACGACCTAGTCTGAATGCTCGTCTGATGAGTCAGGTGAGATGATGGTGTGAGTTACGTCATTCTTACAGGCTTTAGTTTAGCTATGTCTGTAAGCTATGACGATCAATTCATTATATCTATATATATAGAACGACTAATTAATCACATAATAAATACCTTGAGAAAAGATTTAACCTTCTTCGTTTATGAATTGACAAACAATAAAAATTACAAACAGGTAGGTCACTTAAACTATTTCAAATTAACTTTACACCTGCCATTTATTTCATGGCGCCCCCTTTTACATGTTATTTATAGTATTACCATTTGTGGTACACTAGTTAAGAAGTGGATAAATGTGGTGGACGGAGGTGTGAAAAAGAGAAACATTAAGAGTGTTTAGAATAAAATAATTTGTACTACTTGGTGAGTGGATGTTGTTGAAGCGAAGGGAGTATGAAAGGATAGGGAACTGTCGCTACGCGCATAAACGGAAATCATCTAACAGAACCGCTTTCATGGCCAGCCTGTAGATGATCGCAATGGCTTCGCAAATAGAATGAGGTCGACACGGAATGAATGTTTATTTTTTTTCAATCTATAGTTTTGTAGTGATCGTATAGTGATAGCGTTGTTGGTTAGAATAATAAAACTTCCATTTGTTCATATTCTTATTTACTATTCACTTAACTAGTGTGTTAAATTAATTAACGAAATCATATATTTAAATTACCTTTTTTTATATTGGTTGGCTTCTAGTATATCACTTGATAAACGTCACGTGTCGTGGATAGTGTGAAGCCTTGTTTGTATTGTAACACAACATATAGGCCAACACGATCTCAACAAGTTGTGTTACAATATAAACGCACTCCCAACTTGTTGGAGATGTTGGTGTTGGGGGAGCCGGTCGGTCAGAGCCAACAAGTTGTGTTAGGTTGTGTTGGATCATCTGTTGGAGATAATAAACGACCAACCCAACATGTTGGCCGAGTTGGAAGGTTCTGCGCATGCGTTAACGAGTTAAATCAGTGTCTAACCTTGGAGAACCACGTGTTTTGTGACTATACATGTCTCCCATAGTCGTTTCCAGTTGCTATACAGCGCAGTGTTGTAGCAAGTTTTTCTCCCGGAGTCATTACATTTTTTCCCTCTCAATTTCCCATTTCCAACTCGACGTTTAGCAAAAAACTTCGAACCCCCCACCCCGTTTCTTAAATTTTTTCTGAAAGAGTTCACTTTCTGTCCACAAAATAAATGAAGAAATGTCAAGTAATAAGTCGTTATCCATGGTTAGAAATGTGTGTACTCATTAAAAACAAGCAGAGGACCTAGGGTGTTGGTCCAACAATTTGACAGTGACAGTGACAGTAAACGCACTACTATTAGCTAATACACCTGATTCTTTTTTGTTATTACAATAATTAGATCCGCGCCGACTAACCGAGCGGCTAACGCGAGGTGTCGTTAAATGATCTATAAAAACATGACACCCCAGAATTGATCTGGGAGCGTCCTTGGCCCATTGAGACAAGAGTAACGAGTCTCCTAATCGACTCGACTGATTAAATATCATGAAAAGACTCCCATTGATTCTCAAAATCCAACATGGACGAACCTGTCTCCCCGTACCCTTAACACGGTCCGAGACCAGGGAAGAAAGCCAACTCCGATTAACAGCTTTTAGGAATCTATTGCTATACCTGCGGCGACTCTCACAATATTTCTTAATACCTGGCTAGCAGGTTATTTATTAACTTTGCAATACCCCGTTATTGCCTACAAGGTTGGTAAAACATCTTGTTTTCTAACGTGTTAATAAAGAATTGCAGCAGTGTGGATAAAGTTGGTGAGGATGGAATAAGTATGGACTGTTTTTTTAATCACATGCACAGTTTCTTGCCTATCTTGTAGGGGAACGGCATGATTATTTACGCGCGCGCGCGTGTGTGTGTATGTATGTATGCAAGATAAAAAAAAGTAATACTTAAGTGAAACCAACTGAAAAAGTGTTCAAAAAACCTCTTAAAAATTCAAAAGATGTCTCCAAAATTAATGAAATAACTAAACTGAGCTTTAAATTTAATAATAATAATAATAATAATAATTTAGCACCGCGTCTTACTACCCGTTCAGTTTATACACTTAAGTACTAATTCCGCTAATGGATTAGGAATTAGGTAGGTTTAGTTTAGAGGACGTGAACCCACATTGGCGTGGAGGTAGAGTGGAAAAATATTTAGGAAAAACAACTCCCAGTCCACCCAGCTAAGATTCGAACCTCGATCTTCCCGTCCTCGGCAGTCTGGCTCAACACGAAACTTACGCGTTAGCCAACTACTCCACCGAGGCGCGTAACTTATAGAAAACAGTTTGTAACATTGTACAGTATAGTATTCATATTAAATGTTATACATGTAATTTTATAAATAAAATAGCAATGAATCATTTTTTTAAAACATTAACAGTCTAGCGTGTTTTATGCGTGAACTATAAAACTTTATAATTCTAAAGTAAAATTTTATTTTTATGCGAAGCTGTGTGAACGTGGGTTCCTAACATTACCAAGTGTCGTAAATCAAGTGCTAATATTATTTATTGTAAAAGTTTCGAGAGGAATTTAAGGTGCGGGAAAGTGTTTATTAGTGAAAACGCTCCTTCTCTCCTACACCTCCTCCCCCCTTCCCCGTTCAAACACTAAACTGTGCCGAGGTGGAGGGCTAATGCAACTGTCGAGATTCGCCCTTGTTTTATGAAGTTGCTGAGTGGCGAGCAGTTAATTCGATTACTCTCTCGACACACACACACAGACACACACCATTCCTTCCCTACTTCAAACACAAACCATCAATCCTTACCCTCTCCTCTTTTATCACTCTCTTCTGACTCTCTTTGGTCCTCTTATAATTCGCCACTCGCCTGCCTTTGTCCGTACCCGTTTGTTATTGGTTTCAATATTATCTTTACTTCCGTGTTTAAAGATTGTTTTATCTAGTTCTATCTTTTACTCTGAACTTCTTCTTCTCCTTTACTATATCATTCTCCATTACTATATATATATATTTCTGTGTCCTTTTGTTTGTTTTCTACAAACTCTTATATAAGTATTTGCTTACAAACCATGTTTTTCATTTCTTGTTCCACTGTAAGTTTATTTTATTTTTCGTTTAATATCACCAAATCCTTTTCATTTCCTTCAAGAAACTATTTTTTTTTACCCTTGTATTTTGTGACTTAACTTTTTTACTGTCCTATAATATTTTCAGGTGCGCCTTTAAATCCATCCCCCCCCCTGCCCCGCCTCCCCCCCCCTCGTTGTCTTCTCTTTGCCTACTCTTCTTACTTTGTCTAGACCGTATAATTTTTAAATATATTCTCCCTTTTTAATTGTTGAGCCTCGGCCAAAAGGTGTATTGCCTTTTAATGGGTCGGGTTTATTTTATTTATAATCTATTCCTAGTTTATGTGCGAATTTTTTATACAATTTATTCGCCTCTGAATTAGCTTTAATTACTTATTTTTGCCACGAAATGTGTGTATTTACTGGTTTAGCTATTTTTAATTAATTTACTTAACAAGCCAAAAGTCCCAGGTTCTAATCCCGTGTCCAGGTATCATTTTTCAATTTTAAAAATATGATATTCAGAAAATATTTCCTACAATTGGTATTCACCCACCTCGCTGGCATAGTTGGCTAACGCGCTAGGTTCATGTTGAGCTAGACTGCCGAAGACGGGGAGATCGAGGTTAGAATCTCGGTCGGGTGAACTGGAGGTTGTTTCCCCTAAATGATTTTCCACTCTCCTTCCACACAAATGTGGGATCACTTCCTCTATATTCAACCTTCCCATTTCCTAACCCATTGGTGTAAATGGTACATAAGCGTATAACCCTAACGGGTAGTAAGACGCGGTGCTAAGTATACACTCGATATTCGTAGTATCTATCTTCGTTCTTGTATGCGTTGGAGATATCACCAAAAGTGATGTATTCCTGGGATTTCACCCAACATTACTTGTAAACCTCATAGTGATGCAAGTCCCCGTCCTCCACAAATCCCACCCACTACTCTCTGCGGAGAATTCTGACAGCAAACAACCGGAGCAGTCCCTGCCCTGGATATTAGTTGACATAACGCCCACAATTGTTTTGGAGGTCTCCTGACACTTCACATCACTTCCCTTTTCCACGCCCGCATGGGATGAGTCTCCCCTTCGCCGTCACTCGCTTTACGTAGGCCACGACACGAGTGGGAAATACAATTACCGCGGTCACTCGCTTTTGGCGGACCTCTTGGGATCTGTGCACGAGTGACACTGGAGTTAACTTAGGGAGGACATCAGGAGATTGGCGGATGAAGGCTACAATGAACATCCTATCGTGCTTCTAATGGTACACTATTGAACACACACTTACACCGTCCTTCAATTCACAGGTATGATTTATTAAGATAGGTGACCTGGCGGTCTAGGGTTAAGGTGTCAGACTTCTGTGCTGGCGGCCGGGGTTCAATCCCCAGTCCCGGCACAGATTTATCTGATTACCAAACCCTTCCTTCACACATCTCACAATCACCCTACCATTATACATTAGCGTAAGTGCGTATAACCCGAACGGGTAGTAAGACGCGGTGATAATAATAATAATGATTTATTAAGCAATTACATTAGATAAGAGTTTATAAGACGTGTCTGCATGATATTCGGAAAAAAGAAAGATTGGAAAAGTGCTAACAAACAAATATCATCGGACAAAACACTTCGCGAAATGGTGACAAAAGCCCACGCCAAAACAAACTCTGGCACATGCAACACACAAACAAATGGCTGCACGAGTCGTTTACCTCTTAAGAGGCAGTTGAATTGCGGCTCCACATTTTTAGAGCCACGTACGAATCGCGGCCCGGGCTGTTGAACTAACTTAACCTAACCTAACAAACCTTCAAATTTTTGCCAACATCATTGAATGACAATAACTGAGGAAGTTTGTATATTACGAGGATGTCGGCATGAGACGATGATAGTTCCCATCTTAAATTTAAGACAGAATCATAGAAAGAACCCTGCTATCTAGGCGGATGCTATTCATACCTCTCTCTTAAGTGATTTTGAGAATAGGCCGCAACCCACCAACACAGAAACAATGATAATTTAATATTTAAAAAGACGGTGAATAGGAAAAATGTTTATTAGATCAAATTATCATCACATTATAACAAACAATATTTAAACAAATAAATATAAATACTAAACTAATGTTTAGATATTAGATTTTTTTTTCTTTGAAAAGGTCCATTGCCTTGTTCTTAAAACCATGACAAGAAGAAGTAATATCCCTCGCACTTCTTTATACGCAGGGTGATTGTGGGTAAGAATTGGTTGGGAAGCTCTAGAGGAAGAAGGGGGGTTAGATTGAAAAGGTAAGGAGGTAGATGAACACGACACGGAACATTGTGTTTCTTGTAAGAGTGAAAGAGAGCTAGGGAGAGGGAGGGGGGCAAATACTCTCCCAAAAATCCCTCTCTTACGCTTTTGCTGCAAACCAAGAAGCTCTTCTAAATTGCTTGCGACCATTGTCACGAGCGTTGTAGACGCCTGGCGTGTGAGTTGTGGCAGGTTAGCAGGAGTATTGTACGTGTGTCTGGTAGGTGGGTGAGGCGGGTTAGTGAAGTGAAAGACGGGGGAGGCGGAGATGAGGAAGGCAATTTTCTTCTTGTTCCGGCATGTTCCAGGCATCCCGTTAGAGAGAGAGAGAGAGAACGCTCTACCTTTCCCTCCAGAGCTAATGAGTCATTTCCGGGGAGAGAAAAGAATTGAACACGCGGGGGGATAGGGAGAGAGACAAGATTTACTCTCAGGACGTTTTCTACTAGTTCTTTTAACTACCCTCTGCTTTTTTTACTTTCTCAGTTACCCCTTCCTTTTCCCAACCTCTTTTTTTTATTCATCTCTCCTCATCCCCATCCTTTCTTCCACACGCTCTTTCGCGTGGCTGTTGCAGTTATCTCATGCCTTTACTTTTTATCGTGGAAGGGTTCCGGTCTTCCTTTATATATATAATATCTCGGCTTTGTTCCTTCATCCTGATGACCATTTCGTGTCTTCTTGTCGTTATGATCACCTTCTCTTTTTGGTTGTCGAAGGAATTTATATGTTACGGGTAACCTGGCGGTCTAGGGGTAAGGTGTCGGACTTCTATGCTGGCGGCCGGGGTTCAATCCTCGGTCCCGGCACAGATTTATCTGATTACCAAACCCTACCTTCACCTCTGACAAGACATCTTGTGAATGTGAGGAATGCCAGGCCTCCACCGTGGTTCGGATTCCACGTTAAACTGTAGGTCCTTCATTTCATCTCACAATCACCCTACCATTACACATTAGCGTAAGTGCGTATAACCCGAACGGGTAGTAAGACGCGGTGCTAATAATAATAATAATAATAATAATATATGTTAGGGGTAGAAAGAAAGTTACACACCGATTTTCTGACAGCTAAAAGAGTTATTAAATATAATTTCCCTCGCTCATACGTCAAATCATGTCATCTGCATCTGTAGATTTTGATAAGATTATTATATAAACTGGGAACGTAAAACAAAGGAAGTTGCCTACCTATGACGTAGCAGCAAGTTAAATTTTAAAGTTGAAAAAATTGAAGCAAAAGTTATAAATTAGTATTATATTGTTACAAAATTATTATTTCAATCTATAAGTTTTTTGTTGGTTTGTAGAAGTGTTTATTTTTATTTCGTCTATAAATGCGGCTGTTTGGTTAAGTCACTGAAATAGCATGTAGGAATCATGTTGCAACGGTGTGGATTAATTAACCCCACGGAAGCGCATGTTTATCTAGAATAGCTCAAAGAAGAAACATATAATTTTGAAATGTAAGTAAATGTTTTCAAGGAACCAATAATAGAGGGATATATTGCTTATAGTCGTTAGTGGAAAAGGAGAAGTTTTATCAAAAGGTGAAATAGAAACTTCACAGGATGTTAAAGGGCTCTAAGGACCAGTTTCATAGCCGGACTGAGTACGCCTTAAGTGCGGCTAGAAACCAAACAAAAGAAGACATATCTATACCAGAATTGAATGAACCAGTTTCTGGTCTACGCAGATGTCGTGCATTTAGTATAGCACCACACATAAGGCGTGGTCAATATGACTATAGATATCGCACTAAGTGTTAAAGTATTTGGAGGGCATTCAGTTAAGATCCGAACCTCTTTGCAAACTAGCTTCGAATTCACAAAACAGCAAAGTCATTAAATTCCCAAAATGTATAAATTTCAAGATACCAGTGCAGAATATGTCAACTTTCACTTTTAACCCAAGTTTATTTATTGAACAAGGGAACACTGTTTTGTTTATTATCCTGGAGTAGACTAAAACAATATATTTTAGTATATCTTGTTTTAAAGAAGCTTATTTCCCCATTTTATCTTGTGTATGGACAACTGTATTTTAATGAAAGAAGGATAAATCATAGATAGACATGGAATAACTTTTTTCAGGCTGAATTCTGACTGGGCAAGGCTTCCCGGAAGGATGTGTGTGTGTGAAAATCTCCTACACGATTCACATTAGAAGGTAAATTATGTTTTTCGCCCTTATAAATTATGGAGGAGCAATAAATACAAACCCGCCTCGGTGGCGTAGTTGGCTAACGCGCTTGTCGTGTTGAAGCTCAACTGCTGAGGACGGGGAGATCGAGGTTCGAATCTCGGTCGGGTGAACTGGGGGTGGATTTTCCTAAATGGTTTTCCACTCTACCTACACGCAAATGCGGGTTCACTTCCTCTAATTCAACCTTCCCAAGTCCTAATCCATTAGAGTAATTAGTACTTAAAGCGTATAACCCGAACGGGTAGTAAGATGCGGTGCTAAATATTATTATTAATAATAAATACATTTACTATGTTTTTAAAGTCAACAAATACGGAGATGCAATGGTCACATAATTTGGCCGAGCACCAAAGAATGTTTTTACAAAATTAATTCAAATTTGTCCCGAATTTGGCAGAAATCGTGGAATAACCATCTGGTCACCAAGCAGAAGACGACGCCAAATGGTTGAGCCAAAACAAGATCTCATTTCACTTTGTAAATAAAAAAAAATATTTTCAATCCCCTAAAAATATTTAATATAGAAATAATATTCCCACCGTAAGCTGAATGAATATCACAAATTAAAACCATTAATTAGGTTTATTATTTTGAGTATTTCACTAAAACATCAACTAGAACGAAGGTCATGTACAGTCATGACAACAAAATGTTGCCGGCTTTCGGTTGGATTCGCACTGAAAGTTTGGCCATTACCTTCATTTAAGGGGTCCGTAGTTAAATTTTATAATACGGTATATGATTAAATGAGTATTTGAAAAGGATTTATTTCAAAATTAGATCACAGCACTAGGATATTATTTTGTTTTTCTTAACCACTGGGAAAAAATAATCGCGACGATAAAACGCGCCTCTTCGTAACTAAACACGAAAATTAAAGAAGATGGGTAAATGAAAAATCAAAGAAGAGATGGAGAAGAAGTATAGGTTGATTTTTTTTTTAATATAACGATAATTAAATGTAATTTAAAAAAATACAAGGGCTGAATACTTCCCCGGTTAAACACCCTCAGTTGACGTAGGAGGTCAAAACGTATTTCTATTTCAATTAAAAAACGCACTTCTTTATCAAGTGATTCTCTGTTCGCGCTAGGACCCAACTCCCTCAACATTTTACCCCCTCCCCCTCTACTGTCCGGGAGTGCCCATCGTATCTTGTCGACCATGTAGGGACATTCACGAGGATAGACGCAGACGTCAGAGGCCATCTAGACGCAAAGTGGAGTAACTTGTGTATAACCGCTCCCCCCCCCCCTTTTGTCCATCCCCCTCTTGCTTTCAAAAGTAAAAGTTTATCAACGCTGTGAACCTCGAAATTAGTACAAGAGGGAGCGCACAATAACGTGGCAACATGGCGAACATGTGTAGTAAACAACTAACCCTATTATTATTTACAATAATTACAATAGAAAAATAAAACTAAATGGTTAGGCTAGGTTGGTTAGGATGCAAACACAATACAATTCACATAATTTAAATAGCTATGTATCGTTCGTGAACGAACTAAAAAGTGATGTTGCCATATGGTGCTTAGAGACTACAAATAATAGACCACTTTTGATGCACTTACCTAGTGCTCTTTTGATATATCACAAAGCAGGTACACAAATTAGGCCTATTCAATTTCAGTACGAAGCCAGTTCAACAATTCCTTAAGAGTTTATTTAAAATAAAATACTATTTTTAACTTCACGTTGTAAAGATAGCACTATCCAACAATGACCAATCCTAGATTGATATTTAAGAGTTAATTAGGGTGAATTTTAAAATATTGTACAAGTATAACAACAGAGATTGATTTTGGAACCGTTTATTTCTACCTATCACGGCTGTCCGCATATTTACACTAATGCTAACCGTCAGGCATTTAGTCGGTCCGTCTGTTCCACAGATACTGCCAAATGTTTGGACCAATTTCAACGAACCTGCTTCGGTGGCCGCGTGGTCTAAGGCGCTACTCTCGCAGTAGACAAGACTGACGATGTTTGGGAGATCTATGAGATCTATGTACAAATCTCTGTCGGGTGCACCGAGGGTGGTTTCTCCTAAATGATTTTCTACTCTCCCTCCACGCCAATGTAGGCACAATTCCTCTAAATTAAGCCTCCCTATACCCAATCGATTAGCGTAATTAGTTCAAAGGCGTGTAGCCTGAACGGGTAGTAAGACGCGGCGCTAAAAAAAAAAGAACACGCTCTGCTTAACCTTGAAACGCTTCACGCCACAACACTACTACGGTAATATTATTATATTTACCATAAATATAATATAAATTATATAATTCTACCACCACGTCTTACTACCCGTTCAGCTTATACACATTTAGGCCTAATACTAAATAAAAAGTAATTGAGAGTAAGAGAGGTTAAATTTAGAAGAATCGTACCCACATTTACGTGGAAGAGCGGAAAACCACTTAGTAATAAACTCCCTCAGTACACCCGACCAAGATTCGAACCCCGATATCATTATTATTATTATTATTATTATTAGCAC
>CABEEJ010000591.1:172090-194303 GCA_901482245.1 Timema douglasi
ATCTCCCCGTCCTCAGCAGTTGAGCAGCTCAACACGTAAATAAATAAACCTCTCGAAATATAGAGTTAACTCGCTTTGCTCGTTGCGGGCTCCGCCCTCAAACCACCAATGATGTAAACTAATGTAATTCCAGAGCCGTTTTTTGATAGGTCTTACAGTTTAGCCACAAGATACCTCTAAAGCAAGGTTCGCACCGACTTTAAAGTTGCTCAGATATTTAAAAAAAAATCGGGGATTAAAAATTACATTTAAAAAAAACTTTTTGGAATTTTCCCGTCGGTTACAGACTAGAAGCTATAAGTTTGCAAATTTCAAGTTTCAAGATAATTTGTAAGTCAGTGAGTGAGTCAGCCATATGGCTTTCTAGCATTCTAGTAGTAGTAATAATAATAATATATGATTATTGACGTTATTGCATGGCCTAGCGAGCAGGCCCTCTTCCTTTTCTAGGGTTCCCGTCAGGCACTGTGGTAACTACACGATTGACCACCAATGTGACATTGTCTACTCTAAGCCCACAACCTGTAAATAGGCACAAAACATCAGTTACATTTGGGTAGCAGCCTCAGAGATGATTATAAACGCTAGTAGATAGGAAAAAACTTTTTTTTACTACTTATAAAACTTTTTTTTTCTATCTGCGTGTTTTACTAATCGTTCCGGTTATCTTCATACATTACAATTTCTCTGATGAGGTTGGGGGCGAGTAAGGAAGCGTTTAAGATATAAGCTACCCGCATTTTCGTGGAAGAAGAGTGGGGAAAACTTTATATAAAACCATTTTAAGGAAAGGGAAAAAACTTACACTAAACATAATAAACTTTGATCTAAAACATAAATTATATATTTGTAATAGGTTTATATCCAGTAAAGCAGGAAAGTAAAGTTTATATGAAAATTTGATATCTAGTCAACATTATAACACTGTATAATTAACTAAACCTTTATTGACTAATAATCATTGACTATGACTGTTATATTGGAACAATGGAACTATGAAACAACGCGAGTACTCAAAAGACTGAAATTGTCAGATTAATCCTAAGATAAATTACTAGTATATAAAAAGTTACTCTAATATTCATTAGTTTCAAGATTTAGTTGTCTCTATTTATTTAAATTTAGCTGACACACGCCTTAGTTAGGGGAAAAAAAAGTAAATATTTAATTAGCTACCCGCCCCAGTGACGTAATTAGCTAACACGATGGTTTCGTGTTGAGCTAGACTGCGAGGACGGGAAAATCGAGGTTAGAATCTCACCAAGGTGAATTGGGGGATTGTTTTTCCTAATCTGTTTTCCACTCTACCTCCACACAAATACAGGCTCACTTCCTATATATTCAACCTTCCCAACATCTGGCCCTTTAGCGTAAATAGTACTTAAGCGTATACACCGAACGGGTAGTAAGACACGGTACTAGATATTATTATTCCTGTTATTTAATTAACTACAAATATACACATACATTTGCTAGCCTAACAATAATTACTTGTTCATTATCATCATCATTATTATTAGCGCCACGTCTTACTACACGTTCGGGTTATACGCACTTACGCTAATGTGTAATGGTAGGGTGATTGTGAGATGAAATGGAGGACCTACAGTTTAACGTGGGATCTGAACCACGGTGGAGGCCTGGCATTCCCCACATTCACAAGTTGTGATTAATAAACGTCTTGTCAGAGGTGAAGGAAGGGTTTGGTAATCAGATAAATATGTGCCGGGACCGAGGATTGAACCCCGAACCCCCAACACAAAATCCCGGCACCATACCCCTAGACTACCAGGTCACAGAATGACTTGTTAAAAATTATTAAATCATATATATATTTTTTTCACCGCATATTACCATAAGGTTATACGCTTATGTAATATAATATGCTAATGTGTTTGGGATTAGGAAGGTTGAATTTACCAGGAATTGTACCCGGGGTTGCATGGAAAAAGAGTGGAAAACAATTTAAAAAAACACCTCGGTACACCCAACCGGGATTAAAACCCCCCAATCTCCACGTGATCTGAAGTCCAGTTTTTGCAAGAGTAAGGCCTTAAAATCATTTGTTCAACAAAGCGGATAGTAATATATTTAAAATTAAGTAGGTCATCATTGTAAATCAAATTTAATTTAAAATATATTAGTTTAAGAAGAAAATGCTTTTTTTTAAATCAGTGGTGACAGTCTGTTTTCATAATAATTAGGAAAAGGTCTTTTGTACGGACGTAAACATATTTTTTTAAGTCGCTTAGAACAAATTCTACCCAACTTCTTTCATTCTATTTACTTTTGGTGGATAAAACGGAACCGGAAAGCCTTCACATAAAGGTTGATGGAATTGCGGGCTACTGGTACCTATTAAGGAGTACTTTGCCGACAACGTCAGCCAAAAACCGTGATGAATGTTTGGAAAGATCGAGTAATGGAGAGAGAGAGAGAGAGAACAAGATCTTGGCGTAGGGAACAACAGCGACCAAGGAGTAGGGGAACAAAAATAAAAAGGAGGTATTCAAGAGAAATACACTTTATTTTTTTTCTTCAGGGAAGTTGACGAAGACGGAGATGAAAGTTAAACAGGCTTGGGGAGTATTTTGGTCGGGTTTTAAAAGATGTCGACGCCGTAAGGCGTAAGGAAGTTGAGTAATTGGTATGTGGGAGACTTTGGAAGAATGAGATGAATACACAGTAAGAGAAGAAGAAGAAGTGGGTGGGAATATGGGGTAGAAAGAGAGAACATCTCTGTAGCCAAGGGTAGAAAAGGTGGGCCAAGTTTTGGGAGGTTTGCTGTTTGGAGAAGTCTAGAGTATAATAATGGCATTTGAGAAAATGGAGAAAGGCACCGTGATTTGAATATATTATGAATCACTTACTGTGAAGAAAAAATTTCTGAGTTCTTTTATCCTTTTATTTTATTTTTTGGTTAGTTAAAAAAAAAACTTTTATTCTATGTAGTAACACGTATAATAATCTACTTATATATACATTCTTTACATTTCTTCAGCTTTCTTAGTATTCAATACAATTTAACGACTAGAAAGAAACCTAATTAAATTAGAATATAAAAGTATTTTAAAAGGCTTATTAGAGTCACTAAATCAATTAATCGCTTTCAAATGGTATATTTAAATACATACATAACAAATAATTATTTATTTCATCAGGTTCATTAACAAAAAATAATATATTATAAATTTTTAAATAAAACTAACTTCGAGATATCTATGCTTTATGATCTTGTGTAAGACATATATTTTTCATTTAAATAAAGTTTTAATACATTTACAATTAAAAGGAGCCGCCAAATTGAAGGGACATATTGTACTGTGATATTTCTTGTAGAAATGTTAGTTCCAAGGCATTTTAAACCTTTTAAAACAACACTCAACTTATCATCTTATAATATTATTTTCATGAATGTTGATTTTCTTACAATTCTGTATGAATGTTATATCTAAGATATTTCTTAAAATTTACCTTGATTTCAGTATTGCGCCAATTCATATTAAACAAATATGAAAATAAGCCGATTACAGCCCTAAATTATTAAACAAAAATGTATAAACAAAATGTAAGTTTTTAGAACCCTGCAGATACTTATTGATATATATCACCTCCATCATGACATGAACCATATTTTAAAATAGCAATTTATTTTTAAACTAAGCGAGATATTGGGGATTATGCAATGTGCTCATTGCACTGGTTGATGAACCCCTTTATTTTAGAATAATAATTATAGAATAACAAAAGGTTCACTGTATTTGTAATATCTAATATAAATCAATTTCACAACTTCTAATATTCTTATTTTCCTTCATATAGTGAGCGTAGCAGTCTGATATTTTACAAAATCATCCCTTTACTCTTTTATAGGAGTTTCGTTTGATATCCTACAGCCTTTACCATTTTTATCTACATATATCCTTTCATTGATATATTTTTTTGCATTATCTTTATTCTTCATTCCACGTTTTGTCTATTTCAAAAGTAACACATTTTACATCACTTAAGAGATAGAAAATAACAGAAAATATAGCCTGTAAACTCAAAACTTTAGGATGGAATTATAATCAACAAATATTAGTCAAACCAAATCATTTTAGGAGCAAAGTGCTAACAAAGATATTTAACCATTATATATCATTATTTAACAGTTATATTTTAATTATATGTATTGAAATAGGTTTAGAAAAAGTTAAGAGGAGAATCACTATCTTGTCGGAAAATATTATTTATTTAATATTGTGCCCATATTGTCTTATTACGTGTTCGGGTTATAACCAAATGTATTTTTTTTTTATTTTAGGTGTTAAAACGTGTGTTTTCTGAACCCAATGATTATATCAACGAACTATTTATAAACTAACTTCAATTTAGAACAGACACAACACCCAGCACCTGACCGTCAGTTCAGAAATGTGAAAGGTTAAACCTAAATTTCACAAATAATACATTTTTCGGCCATGCCAAGAATCGAACCCGTGACTCTTAAGCTCAGTGAGCATACACACTACAGACTGAGCTAAGATGTGGGACCACACATATTAAATGATTAGTTTAGTGTGCTAGGGAGGAGGAAGGTTGAATTTAGATAATGTGTACCCTGATTTGCGTGGAAGGAAGAGTGTAGAACAAACAAAACGCCCTCATTATACCAAAAAGAGATTTAAACCCCGATCTACCAATCATCAGCAGCTCAGACTATTACGAGATATCGCCTTAGGGTTTGGCCAAACTGGCGAGCGAGCGCGTGATTAGAAGATAGCTCTCGATAGTTGTTGACGTGGAGGCAAAGGTTCGAATCTCTGCTCAGTGAACTGAGGATGGTTTTTGACAAGTGATTTACTGTTGTGGTTTCCTCATCCTCTCTCCACGCTAATAGTGATTCTTATTTGTAAAGGCCTACTTTGATAATAATATTCAAGTATTTTAACATATAAGTTTTACATATATATATATATATATAATATGTAAAACATGATTAGTTTAAAATGATAAACATTGCCCAGATACGAAATTTAATAAAAATCGTTACAGTAGATTTCGAGATGGCTTGTTTTCTCTCTTTTTTACCTTTAGTAAACTACCCTCAATTATAGGGTAAGATATCTAACTACCAAAACTCCTTGAGGTGTAGGTTATTACATTTACATACATGATATAATTGAAAGAACATAAATTAAACAACATAAAGATTTATTGATAAAAACAACAACAATTAAATACCAATGGTTTACAATAATATATATATGGATTATGATATTACCAATTAAATTAGGCCATTGGTAGCAAGTGTGCTAAACCTATCGATAATAATAAAAATGTCAAATTGAGAAGTTTTCCTAGAACTCAATGAACCAACATACAATAATATTACCTAGCGCCTGTAAACTAGACAGTACCGGCTCGAGCGCGCGCACGCTTTAAAAATAGAATCAGTTATATCTTGCAAGCGCATTCTCCCAGTCTGGCCGTCCCTTTAGACCCAAAATGTAGTTTATCTGTCTGGCAACGTTTACCTAAGCATGAATATACCTTAGAAAAAAAAAGATATACTTATATTATAGCTGTAAAATCGACTTACTATAAAAAATAATTATGTGTTTAACACAAAAGCTACCATCAATGGTGGTTACATGGTCTAAAGTTTTAGGCGCGCATTTAACAAGTTCCTCGGAGCTTATGTGGTGAAAGGTGGCCATAAACACACGTTATTTCTCGCGGGAAAAAATCCATGTAAAAGATCACCCACATTTAACTTGGTCAGGACTCGAACACTGGATGTTAGGCTTAATAACCACATTTCAATTAATAGCCATAAAAAATACTCCAAAAGGGAAACATATTCTTTTTATTCTATGGAAGTTAAAATTTTAAAATTATATATTTTATATTCAACGAAAAAGTTGGAAATTTATTTAAGCAACATATTAATAAAAATCTCTAGGTTTCTTAAATAAAGGTGTTCATATATTATAAATATTTATTAATTATTTTAAACTGGGTTGCTGAGACCTTAAAGAATTCTAATTATTCACAGCTTTGCATTCTAATTTTACAATGGTAATGATTTAACTTTTAGAATATGATACATAAACCTATTAATCAAATTAACTATATGCTACACACATCGGTGGACACGTGGAAAAAGAGTTCGGGTATACTCTTTTCTGGTTTGAAAATGATGAGTAAGCCCAGGTTCGAATCCCAGCTTGGTGTATTGAGGTGATTTTATCCAACGATACCTACGTATTATCTAAGTAAGTTCCGATACATTTTCTTTAAATCATTCTTTTCTGAACCCTTCTCTATTAATGCCAATATATGTTTTCTATGGAACGGGTAGTAAAATAGGGACCGCAAATTAAATTTAGTGTATAATATTTAGTTCAGTTGTAAATATAACTAGCCCGACAACTTATCTCAGTCGGTGGCATGTCTGCTTATTGAATTAAAGGTTCAGGCTTCGATTACTGGTATGGTCAAAATATTTATACGGGTAAAATGTGGGTTTTCCCCTACACATGGTTGAATTAACGGCTGTGTAGAAAGAGGGGGGGGGGGATGTTCTAGTTTTGAGTTAGTTAATAAGCCGTATACGAATATGACCAGTACGTTTAGATACCTAAAAAACAAAATTAATTAGATTCGAATTAATTACATATCAGTCATTGCTCCAGTAGTATTTTATTCCAAACTTTAAATCAATACAGCTTAAAACCCTCAAACTATATCAACGTAATGTTTCCGTAACTTTAATCTAATGTTGAATATTTATGGAATAAATGTTGGTTTCATGAACTCCATCGATTTTTTTTCCCCTTAAACGCTGACACAAAATTTAAAATTCTCGAATTTTATTTTATACGTTGGTCACGTAGCCAAGACCAGTGAAACGTACTTATTCTTCCTTGGTGTCAATAAACGTCTTGAGCGTAGACTTACGACGTCGTAAAACTCATCACCTTACTACTACTACTTCAACCCCCTTCTCTTTTCACTGTCACAACCCCCTCATTCAACCCTCTCAAAAACTATGCTTCCATCCACTTCTTAAGAAAGGGTAAAGGTTTGTGGGGGTAAAGAGGGTTCGTAGGGTATAGACGTCAAAACCCCAAGGGAGTCACCAAACAATAGCAACCCCCCCCCCATCCCACCCTTAACAAAACACACCCCTCATGAACCCCCTACGATAATTAATATTCAGTTCGCTACTAACGTTTGCAGCAGAACGTGATACAATTATAGGGGCACGTGTAGCAAGACACAGGGGGATGAAAAATGGTTAACAGCCCCCTGAGGAGTTGGGGAGGGGATATAAGTTGGAGGGGGGAGGGTAGCTGTTGAGTAATTGCAAGTGATGCTCTACGGGGGAGATAAGACAAGGTGAGGCCGTTGTCTTTATGATCTTCAATTGTTTTTAATGTTTACTTTTAAATAATTAGTATTTCTTTAAAATAGCTAATGTACATTCAGATGGGAGTTGAATGGAAAAAAAGCTTATTAATAAGCCTTTAAATACAATTTGGATCTGTTGGGTGTCGATTTGACCACGTTAGACGGACAATCATCATTTCAAGTCCTTATCGTATTTGAAAAAAATATGTATAATGTATTGAACTGAGTTTTATAGAATGTGTATGCATCTAAAAATAAATATAAACATAAAAATATTTACATCTCTTTATACACATAAATATATGAATTTAAATATGTATGCTAATACATATAATTATGTAAATATACACTTACTTTAAAATTATATATGTAAATATATAAAAATGTATATCTATATTAAAAACCTTAACCTATATATATGGTTTTTTTTCAACTCTAACGGCGACTCCCAGACTTTTACATATGTATAATCAAGTTGGTGACCTGGCGGTCTAGGGTTAAGGTGTCAGACTTCTGTGTTGAGGGTCTGAGGTTCAATCCTCGGTCCCGGCACAGATTTATCTGATTACCAAACCCTTCCTTCATCTCTGACAAGATATCTCGTGAATGTGGGGAATGCCAGGCCTCCACCGCGGTTCGGATCCCACGTTAAACTGTAGGTCCTCCATTTCATCTCACAATCCCCCTACCATTACACATTAGCGTAAGTGCGGATAACACGAACGGGTAGTAAGACGCTGTGCTGATAATAATATAATTGAGGCCGGGTGTACTGAGAGAAGTATTTTTTATATGGTTTCTCCAGATCTTTCTATGAAAATGCGGGTACACGTCTTCTAATTGTCACCCTTCTCGTCACCAATCCATTTACTTAACTAGTACCTATGCGTCTAATCTTAACAGGTAGGTAGTGGGATGTGGTGCAAAATATATATGGATATTATTTTATGTTAAAAAGAATATTAGTACAGTGGTGTGAAAGAAAAAACAACTAAAACAACATGGATTTTCTTTAAATATACCTGAAAACAATCAGAAAAATATTTTACTATATATAATAGCCCCTCATCTTCTTTCTTAAATTAATAAAGTAAAATTTTAGAATAAATAAACTCGCATTTGCGTGGAGGAAGAGTTGGAAATATATTTAGAAAAAAAAAAATCTCAGTATATCCAACAGAGAATCGAAGCCCAAACTCTGCCGTCACCGGAAAACTAGACTATACGATTATGAAATCTTTAATACCGTGTCCAGTTGTACAGTATATAAAATTGGTCTACCTAGAATTTTATTTTTACATAAAGAAATAAAAATATTCTTACTAATCCTATCGTTATTATTTATTTTTTTACCTTCGGCTGATGGATGAAACTCTTTCTTGTCCTCAATCTTCGCTGTTCTCCTCGTACACTCGAACAAAATAATTGTCATCGGGGAAAGAAATGCAATTATTTCGTAATTGTATTTGCCGTTGTTTCCTTTTCCTCAACCTCCATCTCCCCCTCCCCTTCCCCCCCATTTAAAACTACAGTTTCCCACTCAAATCTTTAACACCCAGATAAAAAAATAAAAACGTGTTATCTATTGTTTGAGGACGTTTTGTGAAAACTTAATTTCTACTATCTTATTAATTCTACATAGAACCAATCTTAATTGATTTTATTGAAGACACCACTTTTGTTTAATATTTTATTATTATTATTATTATTATTAGCACCGCGTCTTACTACCCGTTCGGGTTATACGCACTTACACTAATGTGTAATGGTAGGGTGATTGTGAGATGAAATGGAGGAACTACAGTTTAACGTGGAATCCGAACCACGGTGGTAGGCCTGGCATTCCCCACATTCACAAGATGTTTTGTCAGAGGTGAAGGAAGGGTTTGGTAATCAGATAAATCTGTGCCGGGACCGAGGATTGAACCCCGGCCGCCAGCACAGAAGTCTTGACACCTTACCCCTAGACCGCCAGGCCACCACTATTTGATTATTACATTTATAAAAACTGCGTTATACTAATTAACGACATCTAAACTATCTGAACCTAATAAAACACCATTTAATAGAAAAAAAACCTGTTTCGGTATCTTCATGGTCTAAGACGTCACTCTCGTAATAAACTAGACTGCCGATGACAAGGTTCGAATCCCGGTCGGGTGTACAGAGTATAATTTTTTCCTTAGTTGTTTTCCCCTCTTCCTCCACGCAAATACGAGTACACTTTTAAATTAAACCTCTTACATCCCTAACTCAATCGGCGTAATTAATCCATGTGTGTATAGAATGAGCAGGTAGTAAGACGCGACGTTAGAAATATATTTAAAAAAATCTAACCTCAGCGATATTATTAGCACCGCGTCTTACTACCCGTTCGGGTTATACGCACTTACGCTAATGTGTAATGGTAGGGTGATTGTGAGATGAAATGGAGGACCTACAGTTTAACGTGGAATCCGAACCACGGTGGAGGCCTGGCATTCCCCACATTCACAAGATGTCTTGTCAGAGGTGAAGGAAGGGTTTGGTAATCAGATAAATCTGTGCCGGGACCGAGGATTGAACCCCGGNTAATGGTAGGGTGATTGTGAGATGAAATGGAGGACCTACAGTTGAACGTGGGATCCGAACCACGGTGGAGGCCTGGCATTCCACACATTCACAAGTTGTGATTAATAAACGTCTTGTCAGAGGTGAAGGAAGGGTTTGGCAATCAGATAAATCTGTGCCCTGGACCGAGGATTGAACCCCGGACCCCCGGCACAGACACTTTACCCCTAGACCACCAGGTCACCGACAAATAATAGTAATATCTAAGTAATTTGGACGAACACATAAACAAACATAAAATTATTTGACGTATTATAACGGATAAATTCGATATCCCTTATACAAATAATTTTTTTACTCGCCATTTTGTCTCTGGGATTAGATAAAAGTGTAGCACAATAATGATATATTTATTTATATTAAAAACTTCATTAAAACAAATAGGTTTTTATACCTACTATATAATTACATTTTTTTTTAAATATTTGAATATTTAATAAGGAACGTTTAATATTATTTATACCATAAAACTGAACTTTTAGTGAAGTTCAATTGTACTAGTTGTATTAATTTAATGTGAAAGACATCAATATGTATGTTTCCAACTAAACATCATGGAACACTCAACTATACAGCTTTAAACTCTGATAAATATTCTATTTTATCTTTATCAATTCTCGTTATTACAATTTATTTACCTTCACTAACTTTGCATGCTATATCACATTGGCCAACGTGGTGTGTTTTGACCGTGATTTGATCTGGTGGGTTTTCTTTTTCTCATTCATCAGATCTGAGGATGATGGCGTCGTAGCATAGAAACTTTGCAGCATTTGCAGAGGTACCGAGGAACAGGATATTTAGATAAAAAACAAACTCAATTTTATATATTCTTTATTTTTTTAAGACTTTTTAAGACTGGCTACTCTCAATTTAATAATAAGATATATATGCACGATAACATCATCCTTAGTGGGTTTTTTAAAACGTAGTTTAAAAAATGTAATTGACTCAAAAGTATACAATCTTTTTAAATGTATTGAACTTTTTAGACGTTTATTAAATTTCAAGATTATTATAACGTGTTATAACTTGTAATTGTTATTACCAATCTCTTCAAATATTAATCAAATATTGAGCATTTATATTATTCTTCTACTTTACATATTTATGTTTTTCACATTAACTGAATACAACTAGTACAACCGAACTCCACCAAAAGTTGAGTTTTATTGTATAAATAATATATTCTAATAGGTAAAGTTTAATTTTTCCCTGCGTCTTTTATAATATTCACAAATTGAATGCATATAGTTATTTACAATAATCTACCTGATAGCTAAGTAATAATATCATGTGGTATGGAATCGAACCAGAACACCTTAGACCTGAGGCGCTTCTCCAAACATGTAAATCAACAGATGACAGTTTTGAATAAATTTAGATTTTAAACTCAAACAGAAGTGTTAATATTCTAAAATAAAATAAATCGTGATGTATTGGTTATGTGTTTTTAAGTGTTATGGCTGTTAATTATTAATGACTTAATATAAGTAGGGGGTAAATAGAGTATCTCAGATAAAATTCAACAAGATTAGTGATCAGAAAGAATAGAAATACCACGTCCGATACATCCACCAGTACTCCACTGTCAAAGGCAAACAATGTAATAAATTAATTACCACTGGATTAGGTCTAGTTTTATTAATACTCCGACTGTATTTGGGAGATTAATTTTTCTAACAATAAAAATCAGACTTATATTATATATATTTTTTTTGAGAGACGGGGATTTTGGATAAGCCAACCGTGTTCACCGACCACCGCTTTGGTAAACAATTGATTTTTGTAAAATAAATAATAATAATAATAAAACTGCCTCCCCAAAAGTCTATCCGTATAAATGATCCAATGAGCTTTAATCGATGTATTTTCTCTTGTTCATATTATAAAAAAAAAATCATGAACGATAACTTTCACTACACTTTACCAGATATGAATTTATTTAAATTTCCCGTAATTTACATAAAAATACAAATTATTGGGATTATTTCATTTAACTCAAAAGAAACCGAGATTTTATACAAACCATCGGTAGATATCACGTTAAAATTTATTGTTATTTGTTTTAACATACTTTATTTAGGAGATAATCTTAGTTATTGAAAGAAAGAGGATATTCCCTACTATTGATAAGCAAAATTACTTAAGAACAGGAACCTGATAGCAAGTATTATTTAGCCAAGCGTTATAAAGTTATGTTTTAAATTTACCATTTTGAATTTCGTTTATATGACTGTCTGACCAGATGTTTGTTCCGCTAAAATTATTGACAAATGTGTGGGCCAATTTTAACGAAATGTGGCAGGAATATAATTTGAGACTAGGCCTAAAAAACATATGTATATGGTTTTTCGATACAACCCGATAAAAGATGGCAACAGCTAAAATTGTTTTTCGTGTAATATCGTATCTCGACTGATTTAAATTAATACTTTAAACCAATCTATTGAGTACCTTTTTTTTAAATGTTGACGTATAAATTATTGTGAGAGTGACGTTTTGAACCAAGGAAAAACTGTTATTTTCTATGAATATAATATCCCATTGGTTCTCTGTCTAATTTGATCAAGTAGAAATATTAACTCAAAATCCAAAGAGAAATATTTAGATGCAGTATGGTAGTGAAGTAACAATAATAACATGGAGGGAGCGAGGTATATTGTTCCATATAAACATGTTTGTTTCTTTGTATTAAATCATGTTTAAACATTCAGACTAAAGTCGTACAGGTATGTTTTAGTTTAGGTATTAAATAAAACTACTACCTAAGTAATATAGTACTATACAATATTTGGGTCTCACATTTAGAAGCATACGTTGAAGTGTCAGAACTTTGCCAGAATAAGCATAACTTGTTTTAAACTGTACCTGTGTGAAAATTACATTTTGACTCCGGTACATTTTTGGGCCGGAAATAACGATCTTCCGCGGGAATATGACGAGAAAATGGAAAAAATTTAGAAAATAATCTGTAACTTTAGGTTATTATTTATTTTTATATTTACAATTTTAGTTTAAGCTTAGCCTTTCATTTATTCCAATAAAACTATTTAAAAAAATTGATAATTTCAATTAAGTTAAAAATTAATCTAGCAGTAGATTTAAAAAAGATTTTTGAATATATTCAAGCAAAAGGGAAATAAACTATTTATTCATTTGCAGCTATAGGAACAATAAGTTTAAATTCTGTATCCTTGTAAACAAAAATTAAAGACAAATTACATACACACCCAAAATATATACACTATGGTAATCTTATTTTTAATTTGTAATTTTACCAAATAAAAACTAAATTATATTTTGTGTAACAAGTGTTAAGTAATGATTTGGATGTAATGTAAATTAGAAAAAACTGGCCTAATGTAATTATTATAATTGTATATTTTTAATCAAGCATTTTTTTTGTATAAATATTAACACATTCTAAAATTTGATTTTAAGAGTGACTAAAAGAGTTTCTATATAATAAACTCATGGCGTAGATTTTAATAAATACTTACACATCAAACATAAAAATTTTCAAACTTATGTGACTAAGTAAAAGTGAGCCACAGTCTCATCTATAAGACAAACAAAAACATTTCTCGACTGAGCCAGTGATACCGGTTACCTCTTCCGTTTAAGTTACTAAATCTCTCTCAAAAAACAATGCTGTAATTTGAAAGTATTCAACTATTATTATCTATGATACAAAAGCAAATGGATTACATTATTAGTAATAACATTTACGTAAAAATAATTTTCAAATGAGTGTGATGAAGGTATACTACGTGCACAATTTGATATTCAAAAACCACTTTTATATATACTTTGCGATAAAAATATAATTTCCTGGCTTAAATTTTGTCAGGGATAGATATTTTCCTCAATTATATGTTGTGTGGTTCTGTTATCTAGTGGCACTCCATTTTGCTGTAACGTAGTTTATAAAAACTGCTAAAGGTTCGGATACCCATATATTTAACGGAACATAAGGTTAATTAAAGTTTAATAAATAGATAATATTTTTAATGAAAATTAAATACAAACTTGACATTCATAGATCCCTTAGTTGCAACCTTTATAGAGATTATCTAAAAAAAATATATCAGGAAAAATTTTTTCCCGCCCGAGTTACGGGAAAAAAAAAATTCCCGAGGTTCGGAATCTCGCACAACCATACCTGTGAAACATGATCTCATCACACAGTTGAACACTCGTTGTTCAGGTATTAACAAACACTCACTGTCATATGAGGTGTGCTGAGCCGAGTATATATATATGTTGGAGGTTATAACATATCACAGTCCCAGTTTCCATTATTATTATTAGCACCGCGTCTTACTACCCGTTCGGGTTATACGCACTTACGCTAATGTGTAATGGTAGGGTGATTGTGAGATGAAATGGAGGACCTACAGTTTAACGTGGAATCCGAACCACGGTGGAGGCCTGGCATTCCCCACATTCACAAGATGTCTTGTCAGAGGTGAAGGAAGGGTTTGGTAATCAGATAAATCTTTGCCGGAACCGAGGATTGAACCCCGGCCACCAACACAGAAGTCTGACACCTTACCCCTAGACCACCAGGTCACCCCCCAGTTTCCAATTTGATTATAAGCTTCTTAATATAATTCATGTTAGATGATAGATCGTTTATACTACATGAAAGCAAGTAGACAATCTATCATAAGTATAACTCCAACCAGCTCTGCTCACCCTGGCAACACTTCAACGACACGTCAATGATGACTGAGCTAGGATCTTTATTAGCCTTTCCATTTCCCAGATCTAAATACTAATTATTTAATTTTTAATAGCGTGTCTTGAATTCTAATACTTAAAACAAATACTCCTAAATTCTGAGGTGAAAGACGATGATCATCAAAAGCCTAGTCGCATTAAGTGAAGCGCTTCTCTTTATATCCTGAGGCGGGCTGACTTGTGAATAAATGATAACGTAAGACGTTCTCTAGTTCTAAATCACCTTACTAAGCGGTAAGCTGTCTCAGTAATAACTTTTATATTAACACACCATGCAGATAAATCTCAAAAATATAGAATAAGTCAGGGTTTTGTTTTATGTGTGCCATTCTGTTTAACTAAATGAAATGCTGGAGTACGAATATACGTGTTTAAAACCCGTAAGAAGATTACTGAACATAGTATACTTTTAAGAAGCTTAATCTCTTTCATAAATAATACCAGAAAAAAAAAGAGGGAAATATAAAATATTTATAGCGTAGGAAGAATGCTGAAATATTTGAGAGATATTATTTTCAATTTAGCTTCCCTAACAGCGTACCAGACGCTGAGCAAGGTGACCAATGATAAGGAAATCCTTTCTTCGGATTAACTATGTTAGTTTTATTTATATATATTCCTTTAACACTTGATGTGGAGCACAGGGCCGCAGAAAAAATCTTCGATACTCCAGCTTATATTTGTATGGCCTAACTTACATAATAGACTATAAAACAATCCCACATTGTTTAAAAATTTCTGTTGAGACCTTGTCAAAACATGACTATTTGATAGAAGAATGCTAAATATAGGTTTAAAAACTTTTATTTTAATCTCAGATATGCCAATTTTCGAATCGTTAAGATATTTAAAAAACAACATTAAACAAAAAAAAATACTTTTTTTTAACTGTTCAGAAACCTTTATATAATTTTCATCTACATTTTGTTTAAAATGACATTAAAACTATCAAAAAAACTTATTAAATACTACAGGATTTCTAAACGTCTACAACGCGTCTCATTGCTCTACCATGTAACACTCTTAAGATGACACATATATATTATAATCTAGGAACCAAAATACCTCATGAATGCAAGATGCCCACGCAATTTTTTTTTTCACTACCAAAGGGTTCGGCCAGACTGACAAGCGTGCGAACGAGCGCGCAAGCGACTGGGTGGCCAAACTGGCGAGCGTGCGAGCGTGTGATTAGCATATAACTCTCGATAGTTGTTGACGAAGAGGCTCCAAATCTTGGCTCGGTGAACTAAGGGTAGTTTTTGATAAGGGATTTATTGTTGTGGTTTTCTCATCCTCTATCCGTGCTAATGGTGATGCTTATTTGTAAAGGCCTACTTTGATCATAATATTGACGTATTTTTAACACATCAGTTTTATACATATAGGTATAAGTTATGATCTTACCAATTAAATTGGGCCGTTAGTAGCAAGCGTGCAAAATATATTGATATTAATAAAAATTTCAAAATGGAAAGTTTCCTTAGCACTCAATGAACCAAAATACAATAATATTGTCAGCGCCTGTTAACTAGACTGTACCGGCTCGAGCGCGCGTGCTTGAGAAATAGAACCAGTTCTATCTTTTGAGCGCGCGCGCTCAGTCGCTCGCTCGCTCCAGTCTGGCCACCTCTCATTACAACCAATGTGTTCTATTTTACTTTTTAGTCGCTCGCTCCAGTCTGGCCACCTCTCATTACAACCAATAGGTTCTATTTTATATTTTAGTCACTCACTCGCTCGCTCCAGTCTGGCCACCTCTCATTACAACCAATGTGTTATATTTTATATTTTAGTCACTCACTCGCTCGCTCCAGTCTAGCCACCTCTCATTACAACCAATGTGTTATATTTTATATTTTATTCGCTCGCTCGCCCAGTCTGGCCGTCCCCTTAGTCAAAGAAAAGGTCATCTAATCGTCACGAGCTATCCCGTAAACTAGTTAGGTATTAAAAGGACCAATTTTCTCAGGATTACTGAAGCCACCCTCTGACCCCATCATATTTTTCCCGCCCCATCCCTTCCATCTTTATTCAAGAGGTGAGAGTGGATCCCCAACCCTGTAACTACGCCAATACAATTACAACCCTCACCATTGTTCGTCGTCGCGCTACGAAACGCAATTATATCAGCGCTTCTTCATCATAACCATCATCATCATCATCCGCCTTGTTGTGTTGAGGTTGTTCCTCTCTTTTAGTATTTCTTCTTGGTCTTCTCTTCGCTAGTTGGATCCTTCCCCGTCCAACCCTCCCCCCATTCTTTTTTTTTTTTACCGTTTCCTGATTAGCGTCATCAAAATCTCGACATGTAAGGTGGTAAATAATATTATCATTGCGATTATAATCACGTCAAGGAATAAATATAATTATTCAAGAAAAAAAGAGTGTTGGGAAGTTTTTGTTTGTTTTGTGACGAGATAAAGAGATTGAGGTGAGGTAATTTTCCTCGAAAATGTCAACTAACGCCTTAGGGGATACCATTTTTTCTGTAAGTACATTTTACCGATTGATATGTATAATTACGACCTATATATAAGAGGTTTTGAAATTCCTTGTTATATTTGAAATAACATATTTTTGTAGCAAAGTCTATAATAAATGTTTTGAATTATATTTTACAGTGATTTTTTTTAGACGCACATGACTTAAGATATATGTGAATAGGCATCAAAGTAATCGATGACTAAATATTTATTGTGGTTACGCCTATCTATAGCTAGATTCTATTCACGGGTTTCTACTAAAATAGGTTGTCTTTAGTCAAACCATATACTTTATTTAAAATAAATCACATGGGTGTGCACAAAGTTTAAGGTATCTTATTAATCAGGTTGGTTTGCCAGTGACGGGAAGGTGTTTTAAACACCAACTGGGTGTATCGGGGATGTTCTTCCTTAAATGGTTCTCTACTTTACCACCACGTAGTCCACTACGGTGATCGAGTGGTCCAAGGCGTCATTATCACAATAAAATGGACTGACGAAGACGGGGAAGTCGGGGTTCGAGCCCCGGTTGGGTGTACTGATGAGTTTTTTATTTTGCCTCCATGATAATTCTGCTACACTTCTTCTCATTTCTAGCTTACTCACACCCAACCCATTTGTATTAATATTCAGACAGTATTGTCTGGTATTAATTTATAGTCCACAAAACAAACAAACCCTAAGTCCTTGAGGTGTTTGCTCTTTGATCATTGATCGTATTTTTTTAGTTAGATTCTTAGTGAGCTCAAATAGCCATAAATCACGTATGAAAAAACATTCCGTTATTCATCCGCTCACCTCCGTCAACGAAAGACGAATACAATACCACCGACCGCTTGACTAGCGGTGCGTAATGGAAAGTTTGTTTTAACGTTACAATAAAAGTTTATGTGTCTGCGCCTTCTAACGAAGTGATAAATTAGAGAAATTAATTTGTGACTTTTAGCAGCCTTCTAGGCCTGATTAATTTGCAGAACTTTCCCTTGGGGCTGAGTGATTAAGAAGTTTGAGATTAGAGGGTGGGTGGTGAACCTAGGTGGCAAGTTTAACAGCTTTTAATAGCTCTAGAGATTTGTTTTCTTACAAAAAAAAGTTTTAAGCCAATATATATCCAATTATATTTTATATTATTATTAGCACCGCGTCTTACTACCAGTTCGGGTTATACGCACTTACGCTAATGTGTAATGGTAGGGTGATTGTTAGATGAAATGGAGGACCTACAGTATAACGTGGAATCCGAACCACGGTGGAGACCTGGAATTCCACAAATTCACAAGTTGTGATTAATACACGTCTTGACAGAGGTGAAGGAAGGGTTTGGCAATAAGATAAATCATTGCCGGGACCGAGGATTGAGCCCCGGACCCTCAGTAAAGAAGTCTGACACCTTACCCCTAGAACACCAGGTCACCCATTTTTAGATAGTATATAATAAATAATATTACTCAAAAAATTCAATGTTTAAACTGAATTGTAAATGATTGTTTATAACATTTATAGGTTTTCTGAAATTTTATTTAAAATCAATTATGAGATAACTTTTACGAGTTTATACGCAATATTGTGTCCATGTCTGTATCGAAAACACAAATTTCAGTTTTTGTTCTAAAGCAGTGTTCAGGAATTGAGAAGGTTGAGTTTAGAGGAAGTGAACCCGCATTTTTTCGGAGGGAGAGTGGAAAACCATTTAAGGAAAAACCACCTCAGTTCACCCGACCGAGATTCGAACCTCGATCTCCACGTCCTCAGCAGTCGAGCTCAACACGACAAGCACGTTAGCTAGCTACGCCCCCGAGACGGGTTTACTGATTATAAAATCCTTCTTTGAGGGAAAAAAGAAATCTTGGTGAAACTATCATATTAACTGAAATGTGAAAATATAATAATAATAATAATAATAATATTTAGCATTGCGTCTTAATAACCGTTCGGGCTATACGCGTTTTTAAGTAACTAATTACTATAATGGCTAGGAATTGGGAAGGTTGAATTAGAGGAAGTGAACCCGCATTTGCGTGGAGGTAGAGTGGAAAGCCATTTAGGAAAAACCACCCCCAGCTCACCCGACCGAGATTCGAACCTCGATCTCCCCTACCTCAGCAGTCGAGCAGCTCAACACGACTAACGCGTTAGCCAACTACGCCACCGAGGCGGGTAGGAAAATATAAAACATAGGTAAATTTGGAAAAGAAAACTTTGATTTTTAATTAAAACAAAAAAATATATAATTTGGAGAATTAATTTCTCTTGAGAAAGTATTTTATGTTACTATTATTAATATTAGAATTCAGTCAGGTTTACGCATTGTGGCTTTCTAACCCTTGATCCCCTTCCCCAGCTAAGGTATTAGTTTTTTCAGACACTCATACTTGCATGAAAGTTGGAGGGAAGCAGTCATTTCACCTCGAAAGTCCCGAGTTAAAGCTCACAACTTCCGACTTGTTCCACCTTCATAATTTTCCTCCCTGACAAGTGGCCGGAGTCTTACTTGCTCAACTTGTCAACACGCGGGGATTTAGAGGCTCAACACAACTTTCTTATGACGTCCAGTGTCTGCCAAGAGGTAGACAAGAACTCAACTGGAGGTCGAACTGAATGAGAGTTAAACTCTTTATTTTTGCAGTTTTTATAACAACAACAAAATATTTTTATCAAAACCAATTTGTAACAATCAAATTCGGATATCTTAATGATTAGGCTTTTATACAACCATACCACCATGGTGGACGACATGTTTAATTATCTTATAGGGTGTTAATGATTAGGTTTATGCGCCCACACATTAGGTGACATGTCGTAAGATTAATTTTCAGAAGTTTTGGGGAATAAAGATTCTATTGATAATGATATAGATTTAATTATTTAATTATTTACTAATTAATAATTCCTTTATTTTTAAATGCTAGCTTTTGTTTTGTTCTTTTTAGCACCGTGTCATACTACTTGTTCACTATAATTTCGCTTATGGGATAGTGATGATTGAAGGTTGAATTTAGAGGAGGCGTACCAAAATTTGCGTGGAGAGAGAGTGGGAAAACCATTTAAGGAGAGCAATCCTCAGTACACCCGATAGGAAAGCTAGACCCAAACCCTCCCCGTTGTCGGCAGTCTAATCCATTGCGAGACCGACACCTCAGGCTCCTTTCACACGCTCCGATTTTCGGTCGGCCGATATTAGCCGACAGCAAACCATCCGACAACTAAGCAAAGATAATTAACCGATTTTACTCCGATTCTTGCCGGACGGAAAGTATTTTAGTAAATGATAGTGCACTTAACTTCTCTCTTTCACCTCCTCTACGCCTAAATCTATTTTATCTTTCTCCTCAAGTAAGTTCTTATTCTCAAAACCCAATAATCAAATCCCTAGGTAAACTAATTTTTTGGGGTAAATAAAACAGAATAATTTTTTTTAGGGTGACCTGGTGGTCTAGGGGTAAGGTGTCGGACTTCTGTGCTAGGTGTCCGGGGTTCAATCCTCGGTCCAGGCACAGATATATCTGATTACCAAACCCTTCCTCCACCTCTGACAAGACGTGTATTAATCACAACTTGTGAATGTGTGGAATGCCAGACCTCCACCGTGGTTCGGATCCCACGTTAAGCTGTAGGTTCTCCATTTCATCTCACAATCACTCTACCATTACACATTAGCGTAAGTGCGTATATCCCAAACGGGTAGTAAGACGCGGTGCTAATGATAATAATAATAATAATAAATTATTTTAGATGTACACAAACGTCTCTCCATGAATTTCTTTTGTCTTGTTCCTGTCCTTATAACTTTCTAAAGTTTTGTCCCACAACACAGGCCGTCATTCAATCAGAGAAATAAGTAATTCGGTATCTACATCAATATCACTCATTTTCATAAGCAACTCGACCGCCAGCCACGCAGCACGTGGGTTCGCCCTGGAGGGTGTCGGAGGACTAAATAAACATGCCCATTTGAAACAATGAGCGATTGCCCCGTGGAGCCCGGCCGACATCGGACAGCAGTCGAGGTTCAATCCGACTGCTACCCGCTCGCTGGCCGACTATTTCCCAGAATATCGCAACATGTGAAAGGAGCCTTAGGGCCAGTTTCATAGTCAAATTTAGTACGCCTCAAGTGCGGCGCTACACTAAATACAAGACGACACCTACCTAAACCAGAATGGGATGGGCCGTTCTCGCATAGGAAACTGGCCCATTCCATTCTGGTTTAGGTAGGTTTCGACATGAACTTAGGGTAGCGCCGCCCTTGAGGCGTACTAAATTTGACTATGAAACTGGCCCTAAGAGCTTGCGGTGAGTACTCGTTTTAACAATACGTCCCACACGTAGGCCTACCCAACTTTGTGAGAAGAACATTTTGATTATTAAATTTAAATAAGATTATTCAGCGAGATAATGACACGTCCTCCCTTAATGATGTTTTTGAGTATATTGCCGTGGTTTTAAACGCACCTAGTAAAATAGTTTTACTTCTAGAATTTCCTTTAGCGATGCTGTGTTATACCTTTCTTTGAAAGGATATATTTGTCTGTTGCACGAGATGGCAGTGGCTTGGAATAGAACCTTCGAGAAGGAAAAGCAACAACATATCATAAGTTAGTATTGGTATGTATTAAAGTAGTAAATAATTACAATCAAACTATGCCGACTGAGCGGCCACCACCGTTAGCGATGGTAGTGCCAACATTTGCGGATAGAGGGTGTCATGTGGTCGGCACATTTATCTCAAGTTTACTATAATATGATGCCCCATTCTCTGTCCATCCACACAAATGGGGTATCATTTTTTCTTTTTTTCAAATTTTACTTCATCATCACTACTCCATTAATGTTATTTAATAATAATAATATTTAGCCCCGCGTCTTACTACCCGTTCGGGTTATACGGTTTAAGTACTAATTACTCTAATGGATTAGGAATTGGGAAGGTTGAATTATAGGAAGTGAACCCGCATTTGCGTGGAGGGAGAGTG
>CABEEJ010000591.1:194332-216794 GCA_901482245.1 Timema douglasi
CCCCCCCAGTTCACCCGACCGAGATTCGAACCTCGATCTCCTCGTCCTCAGCAGTTGAGATCAACACGACTAGCGCGTTAGCCAACTACGCCACAGAGGCGGGTATTAATGTTATTAAAATTGTGAATAGATGAACAGTTGACAAGAAGCCGCGCCAAAAACTAATAAGCTATGGAAGCTTTTTTTAATATTCCGCCTTTGTTTGCACTTTTAAGCTCAGGTTTGAGTTGGAATACGAAACATTCGTTTAATCTGAGATGGGCTTTAGTGCCCATTGCGCGTATTTTTAAAAAGATTTAAAAAATCTTTATTTATTTAAAATTATATACGAAAGAGTGTTTAGGAAAACAAATTAAAACTAAATATTAAAAGGTATTTGAATGATTTATCTAGCTATATTTCCAAAACTTTAATTTCAACAGAGGAACAAAGGTCGTATGGTAAGTCAAAGTGGAAAAAATAAGGGGCAAAAGAATTTTTTTGGGGATGAGATATAAGTAAGGGAGTAGGGGGTGGGGGTGAGGAGGGTCCAGGGAAGAAAATAAAATTAACCTGAAAAAAAATAAAGTAGCAAATTTTATTTACTGGAGGCCATTAAAGCTGTTTTACTCCAAATATAAAAGAAAAGAAAAACGTGTGCAATTTTTGCTTTCTACATCTAGCTGCCCTTTGCGCCTCCCCTTTAATACGATTTCCACTTCTCTTTTATTTTCAATTGTAATCCCCTACAGTCCACCTTGCCCCCTCTCCCCACCTATCTTTTTTTTTTCGCCTACTGTCTCCCAGATGGAACTGAATTACTTCAGCGCCATTTCTTCGTATTGGAACTAAATGTTATTTTTCTGCCTCCATTGAACTAAGTGTATCTATACTTCTGTCTGTGCAACGGGGCTGGCGGAGTGATTTTATATTTTATTTGAAAGAACAATTTCTTCAGATTAAAGTAACTCTTTTTTTTAAAAGTATATATTGATAAAACTAATTTTTTTTTTCGGTTCTATTTTTCTTGTATACATGCTTGATATGAAATAAAGCTTTTAAAAATAGATTTAAATACAATTATACATGTTATTATTTCTAAATTTTACAATACGGTAAATTATTCTAAAATTAAATATCATAAAAATACTATCGCAAATAGATGTATAGTTTTAATAAAAAAACACATATAATTACAAACAACCTAAATATGGGTGTATATTTATATATATTAACTGAATATAAATGTTATACTTCTCTAATAATATATTATAATAGAAGTGTATAGTGTATTATTAAATATATATATCATTATTTTGAATTGTATAACGGCTCTTTTTGCTTTAAGTGATTTTAGTTAAATATCACTCAACATTTACGGTAAAAAAGTGCTAATAAATATAAATAATAATCTTAAACTTTCAAATTTAAAAACTATACTATGAAATTTAAGCGTACTTTAGCCGTCGTTAAATTTAGTGTGAAATATATACCGAGTTCTTTTAAACGCTTTATACAAATTCAATAATTTGCTGTAACGCTTATAAAAAAATTAAAATTCTTTTTATATTACGAAAATATAAATACATCTAAGCTAATAATATTTTTAATGTATATAAATACAGATAAGATTTGTAGAGAGAGGTTGAAATATTTCGAATTTTATAATTTAGTCCGTATATTTACAAGACTAGTATCAATATTAAAAACATGTTTCTGAGGTGTCATTTTCCCAATGAATACCGATAACAAGGTTCGAGGCTTGATTCCCTTTCGGGTTTACCAAGGGTAGTTTCCCCTATATGTTTTACAACTCTCTCTCCACGCAAATACGGGTGCACTTTCTTTTTTTAAACAAAATAGCGTAACGAGTTCGTATAAGCATGATCCAACCCGGTAGTAAAACGCCGTGAAAACAAACATTTATATAAAAA
Organism: Timema douglasi; assembly: GCA_901482245.1. Lineage (NCBI taxonomy): Eukaryota > Metazoa > Arthropoda > Insecta > Phasmatodea > Timematidae > Timema > Timema douglasi. The sequence goes on from CABEEJ010000591.1 coordinate 196,246, forward strand.
CTTAAAACTATTTTAGTAAAAATGTGCATTATTAGGGGGGAAAGAAAAGTGGGGTAGGAGATAAACATCCCCACCAGAATTTCAGTCAGTACTTTGATGCGTACCCCCCGGCAGTTAAAAAACAATTTCCAACAGATTCGATACAAACGAATCAATTATTCTTCTTTTTTCATCAAACAGATAAGCCCTTTACTTACAAGATACGATCTACGCCCCTTTCCACCTATCCCGCTCTTTGATCCGACGTCCCCGCCCCTCCACCACCACCACAGTAAAAATAAAAAGCTTCCAAGAGTTCAGAGGACTGGTGCAATTTGAATCCTACCGTAAGCTGATAAGAGGGTCAAAGAACAGATCGATCAATCTTTGGGTCAGCTGCGATACGTTTTCCGCCCCAACGTGCAAATATGCTCAGCAAATCAATCACACACCCCAAAAAGCAAAAAAAGGGGCCCTATATATATTTTTTTCCTGTGCAGGCATCTAAAACCAATATCTTCGAGTAGCTCCGTGTGTGTGTATGTGTGTGTGTATGTATACCGCTCCCTTATGGCTAAATCTAACTGATATAACTTTCCGAGAACTTCTAAAATGGTTTCGAGGGGAAGTACTTCTAAAGTGATAAAAAAAATGTATAGTTTATATTATATATAATATGTATCTAATTGATTATATGTTATATATGGGTTGAATCACATATTTCTATGATTCGATTCTTAAATTTTCTTTTGAATCTAAAATCCAAGTTAGTATAATCAAATATTAAACAAATATTGTATTTTTTTTAAGTGAAAATTTTTAAAATTGAATATAAAAAGGTTATCTAAGACTTAATATCATTGACAGATATTATTTTATTTTATCGCATCCATCACGTCTTAAATAACAAAATATACACATTTTTAGGGTTACCTGGCGGTCTAAGGGTAAGGTGTCGGGCTTTTAAGCTGGGGTCCGGGGTTCAATCCTCGGTCCCAGCACAAATTTAACTAATTTACAAACCCTTCCTTCACCTCTGACAAGACGTGTATTAATCACAACTTGTGGATGTGGGGAGTGCCAGGTCTCCACCGTGGTTCAGATCCAACGTTAAAGTGTAGGAGCTCCATTTCATCTCACAATCACCCTACCTTTATTTCACTAATAAGGTTAAAATAGAGTTATATCAAGTAAATGTCTTGATAGTTGTATCAAGGATACATTTGAGATATTTAACAATCTATAATCCCTTTGGATTAGGGGAATTCAAGGAATTGAGGATTCGATCGTTCCGTCTTTAGTATGTATTCGATAAAACGGGTTAATATAATATAATATAGTAAAATAATAACCGTATTTTATGTATAGTAACCAACAGTTCTGGCAAATGTGATACTTTTTCAGGTTGTAGTCAAATTATTCACACTAACGTGATATTATGATTAATAACCAACAGTCTCTGCTTGAAGTGATAAATCTCACGTTTGTGCAAGTATAAACATACGTGGCGTCTGTTGTGCGTATAAATTGAGGTCCACCTTTTATTGCATGCGGACGTGGTGTGTTATCTTGATATGGAATCTCTTTGCTTAACCTAACCTAGCCTAACCTTACTTAACCTTCTTAATATTATAACTTATCATTAAACCAAACAGGTTTTTCCTTATGTGAAATGATCGGTTAAAATAATAAAGTTCATCTATTTAATCACATTACCACTAATATCGTTTACTTTGGAAAATAACCGGTCATTATGCATAACAACTAATGTAGTAATTTAATGGCAACATACATGTATGACTGTGTTTATATTTACAAATATTTGTGTATGATTCTATAAAAAGAAAGTTTGTTTCTCACTTCCTTTATTATTAGAAGCATTTGAGACCTATTTACTCGAACATACTTTAATTTTTTGGTGTTCAACAATGAGGCAATTTATTATAATATTAGTGTTATTTTATGTATATTGATATATGGATAGAACTATCTCAAGATAGGGTTAGTGTGTAATGAGGTGGACTGGATAGAACTATCTTATGATAGGGTTAGTGTGTAATGAGGTGGACCGGATAGAACTATCTTATGATAGGGTTAGTGTGTAATGAGGTGGACTGGATATAACTATCTTATGATAGGGTTAGTGTGTAATGAGGTGGACCGGATAGAACAATTATAAGATAAGGTTAGTGTGTAATGAGGTTGACTGGATAGAACTAGATAGGGATAGGGTATAATGTGGTGGACTGGCTGGAACTATCTCAAATTAGGGATAGGTGAAGTTATTTTATAACTGGAGCAATAACATTTCCAGTTCTTAGTCTCAGAGTAAGTAAATAAGTAGGCTGCATAACTTATTACCTTGTAGGCTTACTTCTCCGAAGACAAATATACAATTAATCAAACCAATATTTTAAGACCGGGTAGAAACAGTTACTACCACGAAGGCTGGGGGTAGGCTTAAGGTAGGTAAATATCTTGTACGGTATCTAGCACTAGAATCAAACCCGCAGTTTGAAAATTAATTACACACATTCTCTCTGAATTGAAGTGAACCCCTCCTCTTCCCCTCGAACAGTTCACAACAGGAATCCAATAATTAACCAAAAGGGCTCTTACAGCCGTTATTATGACATGGCTGTTTCCTCCTTCCATTACTCAGCAATTACACGTTAATAGAAGACACCTACGCACCCTCCATATGCGGAAGCCACCTTGGAACTATGAGATGCGGGAAATGTCTCTACCGAGGCGTTTATACAGGGTGGGTTGGAAACAATTAGAAGATCTAAGCTGAGGGAAGTGATGGACAACGTGATGAGGTTTGACTGACGTCCGGTAGAGCTCTCTGGAGTGACAAAAAGTGAAGCAGTGTAGTATTTAGTTTGCTTTTATTTATCTAGTGAATATTTACTTTTCAATTAAGGTGTTTATTTCAAAGTTACTAATTGTCTAAATGTTTCTGCTCCATCCTATATATCCCACTTAGATGAGTGGTAAGCAAGGCCTATTACACATATAAAAAAACCTTGATCGACTCAAGGAAGGACACTAAACAATCTATTGTGAGATCATGTGTATTTTTTTTTTCTCTCCTTCCAGATAAGCTCTACTATAATTATTAATGGTGTTAAGGTTTGAGTATGAATGAATATCTAACTCGAATTAAGGTCGAGTTGTAAGCCCGGTCTTGATATTCGTATGGTTCTGTGTTAAGAAAGTACTAGTTATAAATCCTAGTTAATATTTTATGTACTCCTTAGGATGAAATTTTTTTTTTCTAAACTATTGCTTACCTGGAAATCTGTTATTCCTTTTGATCTACATACATGGATGGTATTTCTTTTTAATTATATACATATATAAATTATATTTCTTTATATTGAATATACATATAGAATTTGTTAATTTGTGCTTTAGGGATAGTCAATTTTTCAGCCTTGGCTTTGCTAACCAGATTACAATTTCTTTATACATATTTATATAATATGAATAGAGAGAAGAATTTAATGTATAACATTTTTAAGAGACTTTATTTTTTAATTACCAACCAATTCCCACTTTCCAAATAATGTAAATATGGGCTTGGGGATACAGGATTTCAATTTTCAAATTATTCACAATATAGTCTAATATTAGATTTTAGTATAAGGCTTTTGTTATTTAAACTAGGTATATTTTGTTAAAATATCCTAGTTTTTTCATTTTATGATCCCCCGTGAATTTTAGAAGTTTGCTTTAAAATGTCATAAATTACACTCAAAGTAAAAATAAAACGCTTGGATAAATGTCCCAAGAATTCACATGGATAATCATTCTGTTTTGTTCCCTATAGTATTAAAGCAGCAGAACATCCTATTCTTATTCATCCGTATTACATCCTTTGACAGTCATGTTAAATATAGAATCCAGAAACAGTCTAAGGGCAGTATTTCAGAAATTTTTATATCAATACTATTTTTATGGTCAAAAGAAATAAAATATTGCTCTAGTAGAGACAAAGGTTAATTTTCTTCACATGGTGATTTCTACAACTGTTTAATATCTTTCAAGGGTGTCCTAATGACAACTTTTTCTCTTTATTTAAAAAGTTTCCTTATTTAATGCAGCTATGCTCATGACAGATATTTGGCCGAAAAACTTTTGATTAAGAAAACTACAAAAACTGGCATTACCTCATATTTCCGCTAGCCCACTTAAAAACACGAAGTGATACTAATAGTAAATCATACTTCCAATGTATTGCTACAAATACTTGAGGTAGGAGGACCTACAATAATGGGTTTGATCATGTAAGGCTAAATTTCAAAGTGCAAAATAACTAGTGGTGGGTAAATTCCCCATGTATATTATTTCAGTTATCGGTTCTCGATTAAGAATTCAACTTTAAATCCAAACTAATAAATAAAACAATTGGAGTTCCATATGTTTTTTATTTCTGATATATATATATATATAACGAATATAGTAGGAAAGAAGTCTTAGAAAAAATAAACTTTATTTTTTTGCGACAATCATTGATAGTCTAATTTTACTATATATTTTCGGTATTAAATTATAGGTGTTGGTAACTATCCTAACTCTGTTTATGGGAGGAATTGTGGTCTGAAAGGCCTTTTTGCTTACCAAAATACTACTATATATAACAGGGTTTTGGTAGGAAAAGAAACTTTTCAGGCCTTCCTTCCTACCAGGGATAGGTTATATTTAAAGCGACATCTGAAGCTCACAAGACTTGACGTTTCAATACATGAAACTCATTATTTGTATTGGTGATGGAAATGATCATGAATAAAGTGTCAGGGAAACGTAGTGAATAGAAGGAACAGGAAGTACAGGAACAACTAAAATAATGGAATGAGGAGGTGAAAAAGTGTGGAATGAAATTGAGTATGGCGAAAAGTGAAGTAAAGGTGATGACAAGGCAGAGAACCAGACTAAGAGAGGTGATAGAACGAGATGGAATAGATGTGAAATAAGCAAAGAGCCTAAAGTATATTTAGAGTGTGATTGAGGCAAAAGGGGGCAGCGTAGAAGATATAGTGAGATAAAAACAGCAAAGAAACGTTTATTTTACAGGTGTGTATGAGACTTATTATGGAGAAGATAAGTGCCCTTGAAGTGTAAGGAAGTGTTGTATAGAGCATACTTTATACCCTTAGTTACGGATGCAGCACTAACTTGGACTTTGGATAGCAGAGAAACAAGGTGAAGTCTGTGAGAAAAGAGTTTTTGAGGAGCATGTTAGCTGTCACCAGAAGAGATAGGATTAGGAATGAAGATGTAAGGTAAAGAGTATGAGTTAGTAGAGGAAGCTAGAATGAGATGGTATGGACGTGTAATGAGGATGGAAGGGTAGATAATTCCAAAAAGATTAATGTATATGAGGTATACAGGGAAGATGCTGCAAAGGAGGCCAAAGAAAAAATGGGAGGAAAAGATGGCGGAAAGTGTGAAAGTGAGAGGAGGAGTGTGGAAGATGGTGCAGGAGGAAGAATGGTAGAAGGACAGGGGAAGATGGAAGCATTTTACCAAACGGACCTGGCCACAGATTGGAAACAGTCCATCATGATGAAAAGGCTCCTCGTATATTACTATAAAAGGGGAATTTTCTTAGGGAATTTAGAGGAATAAATTATTAAAACATAACATTATATTAGGTTGTAACTTTTTTTAAGTGACTATATTAAGTGTGTTAAATAATATGATTATTTATAGCTTTTTATTATATAATTTATTAAGTTACATTTTTCATCTCTTCTGAAGTTAATGCCCACACTACGACGTAAATGATAATATATATTTAAATATACAACTTTTAGAGTTTATAGCTTTGTTACATTATTCACAAAACTCGTAGCGAATTTCTAGAATATAATGGATCCAATTACGCCTTTGTCCATCGCTTCTGAACATTTAGTCTCCGACTAATATGATTAAATGGTGGATAGAGAAGCCGTAACTGGTGGGAATGGGGGAGGGGGGTAAAGGGTTATCGGGTACCTCTCTATCTCGCATGGCAAAGATTTGATAAAATTGAAGAAAACACGTGTGTTATATAACATAAAATGTTAGTATGTTTGTAAAGAAATGTGTGAAAATGTATATTTTGTTATATTAAAAGAGAATTACAATCATCTACCAAATATTATATATATGTATATTGTTCCTCGAACTTTATTACTCGTCAGGAACAAAGTATTTATCAGAATTGATAGGGTAAAGATGTGAAAGGTACAATTTTAGAACAAAGGTATCCGCAAGTTAGTGGAGAAAGAGCTAGAAATTGTTTAGTAAAACCAAGTCTCAATACAGCATAACTCTTAATATACACGTGGAACACATTCTCTGTATGGAAGTTTTATTATAACTTTTAACGACTTGATGTATCCGACACTTTAGCTCAGTCGGTAACGTGTCTGCCTACTGAGAAAAGGGTCTAAGGTTTGATTCCCGGCATGGCCGAGAAATTTATCAAAGGTGAAATATGGGTTTAACCTTTCACATAAATAAATTAACGGCCGAGGACTGGATGTTGTGCCTGTCCTGGTCTTAGGTTGGATTATAAGGCATATGAAGTTAGAACAGGCCTAGCAAGCCGATAAGTGGAAAGTATATGTTTTGAATAAAAGAGTGACCCGGGTCACAGGTTGAAAACAATATGCATTTAAAGTAAAACGACTAAATATGTTGCTTCTTTGGTAGTTTAAAAAAAAGAAGTAAATTATAGATATGATTTATTAATCACTTCCTGCTTACATAAGTATTTTTATAGACAAAATATTTACCAATTTTAGTAAAATGAAGCGTTTGTCTGTCATGAGCATTACGCGATATCTACCGCACTAAGAGGGATGATTTTTTTAAAAAAAAAAAGGTATCCTCCTCTTAATAAACGTGTGAATATCAAAATGAGAATTTTAAGATTTTGATTAGAATTTTATAAATTAATGAAAGTCCGGGTTGGAAGTAAAAAGACCAAAGTCAACCCAAAGCTTAAAGTCACTGGCTTAGAAATTTCCTTCCGCCTATAATCATTAAATTATCTCCAGGAATATTATTTTATAACTATTAAATCCTTTATCTTGATATTTTGTTGCCTCATTAAGCATAAATGTTTTGAGAACTAGCAGCGAATTTTTTTTCAAGACCACTACAAAAATATGATTTATATTTTAAAGAAAAATTAAATAAGTTACAGCATGTTAAATTAACATTGAAAACTTCACGTTTCTAGCTAAGTAGTATTTTAGAACATTGGCGTACCTTGTTGTTGTTGTTCGTAAACGTTAATTTGTCTCGGATTAATTGTATCGGTTGAGCTAAAGCTTCTCCAATTGCTTTACTCTACCCTCTTTCTCTAAATCTTTGAAGCTTCATTACCTCTCACTGAAACTGATTCGCCTTTTATTCCTCTCAAACGAAATCAAATCTGCCTTTTCTGGTTGGGATCCCATGAGCATAGTAACATAGCAACTACTAAAGATAACAAATATATAACTTTCAAATGGTTTGTGTGATTAATTTATTATAATTACAATCGTCTCCCTTTATAACAAATATTAATTAAACCAGTGCGAAACTTTCTCACATTCAACCTTCCCCTTTCCCCTCAAAAGATAATGATCTAGTCTTTTTCTTTGGGTTGTTGAAATTAAATACTCAGCGAAGTGTATAAACAAAATAGCAAAGAAAGTTTATTTTCAATAATTGATACAAAAATATTGTTAAATTTTTCTTTTAACTCAAATTTTAAACAAACAATGTGTTTTAACGTAAACTGAGTATGCTATGTCAGAAGTCGGTAAACAAATCCTTTACACTGATACCTTATTCATCGCTGTAGGCTTTGTATTAGTTGAGAAAAAGGAATGTTGACATCAGAAATAGTATATAGTGTTTTTTTCCCTAAGAAGGATATAAAAATCTCAACCTTATTGTAAAGAATACATGATATGAACTTACTTGATTTTTGGCATTTAGAATTGGAAGGGTCAATCTCTAGCTTACATAAGTACTCTACCTATCTCTATCTTGAGCTAGTTATATCCAGTCCACCTCATTACACTCTATCTCTATCTTGAGACAGTTATATACAGTCCACCTCATTACACCATATCTCTATCTTGAGATAGTTATATCCAGTCCACCTCATTACATCCTACTTTTATCTTGAGCTAGTTATATCCAGTCCACCTCATTACACCCTACTTTTATCTTGAGCTAGTAGATATATTCAGTTTAATTTTTTACATATAATGGTCTCAACAATTGTTGATTATTTATATCGAGCATCCAGGAATTTTATCAGAAACCTTTTACATGAGGATAAAGATTCTTGTTCAATATCAATGCTCATCGTGACAGGTATTAGATTTGATTTTATTGTATAGAAACTTAACTTTCTGTACCGACTGGTATTATTCGCACACGATAATTTCAATGAAAGGAGAGAGAAAGGTCCTACCAATTTTGCTAGGAAAGGTATTTCAATATACTTTCCATGGTTCTTTTACATGCCACAATCCTAATGGGACAAACGGATTTATTTCCTCCCCGAAGAAAGTTGTGCCACGAAGTTTTATCATGGGGACAAAAAAAATACGTGAACAACGGCCGGGTTTGAGCCCAAGACCATCGGGTCCTGAAGCGAGCACTCTAACCCAAGACCACCTGGTCCTGAAGCGAGCACTCTAACCCAAGACCACTGGGTCCTGAAGCGAGCACTCTAACCCAAGACCACCGGATCCTGAAGCGAGCACTCTAACCCAAGACCACCGAGTTCAACGACAGTTGTTAAAGATCAGTTGAGATTTGTAACAAAATAAATTAAATGTTTCTTCTGGAGAAACATTTATTATTTGTTTTGATTAAAAAGGGTTTTTTTTCTATTAAAATCTCTAAAAAAAATACTGACCTTTTTTTTTTTACGTTCCCTCCTTTCTTCATTTAACAAAATAAATGCTTGTAAGTCTCACTGAATGTTCGTTAAAGGTATCCAGCTAGTCGTAAGTTTGCGGTCGTGTCTCGCTGTCAACGCACCATGTTGCCTCTGGTGTGTCGCCCTACCACCCAGCGCCCGTGCCCTCTTTTTAACCACCCTTATCATCCCGTCCTATATCTCCTCCACTTCCTTGTGTTTTCACACATTCTCTCTCTCTCTCTCGCTTGCCCCTTACCAACCGACCCTCAAGTTATTGTTGCGGTAAAACTCCTGTGATATATTAAACGACGCGAGATGTTTAAAGGGAGAGAAATCGCAACTTTGAGAAAAGCCACTGCGCTTTTGGTTGTCAAAAGACGGGAATTACTTCACTGTTGAATGCAACAGAGCACAAACTATGAGATGATTTATACCAAGTTTTGGACGGGAGAGGAAAAGGGGGGGGGGGGGAGGGTTGTTGGTAAAGAGGATAAGTGCAGGAACTTCGCAACCAAGTTTTCGTACTTTGTTTATTAATTTTGTCACAAACAAATATATGGTTTGGGAAGAGAGTTTTAATTTATTCCACCTTTCCACGTCCTTTTTTTTTTTTAAAAAGTCTATATTGTCGCTGTTCCTCCAAATCGTGGGGCAGCGTATGAGTATGGCTTAGTGGGATGGGTAGACAGAGGCGAATAATTGTGGGTTCGTTTTGATCATGTTTAATTAAATATATTAATTACTATACGAGTGTAAAATGTGATATAGACTTTAAAACTAGTTTAAAGAGTTTAGAAAAAAGGTCCTCATTCTATGAATGTCCCTACTCAGCACTTCTAAGCTCTGGCCTGTTTCCGTTAACCCAGACTTTCTATATGGTTTGGGGCGTCCTTCGTACCGAACCTGGACTTAAGTTGAAGGTTATTCTTTCCACCAGTTGCGCTAACTCGGTAGCTGAGTAAGTAAAGCACTTTAAAGTAGCCTCTTAACAACTGGCGTACTTTCCACCCCCACTTCTCTTCAAAAGAACTAAAACTCGCTGTTAAATACTAAAAAAAGAGGGGAGTTTCCCTTATTTTACTAGTTTTGCGATGACCTGGCGGTCTAGGGGTAAGGTGTCAGACTTCTATGCTGGCGGCCGGGGTTCAATCCTCGGTCCCGGCACATATTTATCTGATTGCCAAACCCTTCCTTCACCTCTGACAAGACGTGTATTAATCACAACTTGTGAATGTGGGGAATGCCAGGCCTCCACCGTGGTTCGGATTCCACGTTAAACTGTAGGTCCTCCATTTCATCTCACAATCACCCTACCAGTACACATTAGCGTAAGTGCGTATAACCCGAACGGGTAGTAAGACGCGGTGCTAATAATAATAATAATAATAATACTATGCCATGGCTATAAAAATATATATGTTTTGGATAGACAAATTTACTCAGTTATTTTTATAACCATTCATATTAACTTAAATATACATTTTATGTTATTTATCAATATGTTTTAAGCTAAGCCATAAAAAAAGTGTTTGTATATTTTGACATTGTAAATACTAATTTTCTATCAAACATATTGATAACTATTAAAACATTTTGTCATCTGCACCTCTGTTCATATGGTCTTAAGTTGGGAGTGTAATGGACGCGGGAAAATTACAATGTTTAAGAAGTTTTAGAGCAAAACATTTTTTTTGTACCCCAATTAAATAAAATTATTCTCTTGTAGAAACATAGAGTTCAGTTTTATTCACATGATGATATCAACAATTATTGAATATCTGTCATGAGCATAGCGACAATAGATTAAGACTCAATTCTTCCTAATTTAAAATGTGTATATTCAAAATATTCGACAAATATTCCAGAACGGTTGAGATTAATATGTGTAGTAAATTAAACTAAACGTACTTGATGAGAGAAATATTTATTTTGCACATAATTTTTGTTTCTTCTATGAAACCTAATATAACTTAAGCCAATGATTTTTATATTATTATTTAGCACCGCGTCTTACTACCCGTTCGGGTTATACGCTTTAAGTACTAATTACGCTAATGGATTAGGAATTGGGAAGGTTGAATTAGAGGAAGTGAACCCGCATTTGCGTGGAGGGAGAGTGGAAAACCATTTAGGAAGAAAAAAAAAACAGTTCACCCGACCGAGATTCGAACCTCGATCTCCCCGTCCTCAGCAGTCGAGCTCAACACGAATAGCGCGTTAGCCAACTACTCCACCGAGGCGGGTAATAATTTATATACATATATATGGAGCCTCCTGAGGGATCCGGAACCCCCTGATCTCCCTCCCTCTGTCTAAGCTCTTGTCTCTTATGTCATCCAAAATACCATATGATTACTTTAGATGATTGTAGTTTACCTGTACTTTCTTGATCCAAACCTTTCTTCGTCCCTACCCAAACATCCTCGCCTTCATTCAAAGATGTTTCAGCTTCTTTGACTTTAGAGCTCCAAATTAAGCCCATCACAGTTTGGTAAATAGCGTGAGAGAGAGAGAGAGAGATTTATGTAGAATTAAAGAGGGGTGAGGAGGGAAGGGCTCGTGCCTAGAAAGACATTAGCTCGATATTATCTGGATTATACAGTCTTGGAGACCTCAAGCCCTCGGGCTCGGCACATGAATAATGGAATAACACCGCGCTGGTTCTTGTTACAGAAAGGGGGATGGTTGAAAGGGGGGCCGGGATGATATTCGGCATCTGATTTGGGTCGGTTTTTTTTTTTGAAATTAGAGGGTTTAGAGTACACTTCCCCTCCCCCCGTGTTTCGAATTTTCTTTGTGAAAAGAACCCACATCGCAGCATGAGGTGTATCACAAAACGTGGTTAGCTATCGGGATAAAATATATAAGTTAGGGGAAAGGAATGGGGTGAAAGTGATGAAAAAAGAAGGGGCTCATTTTTAAAGATAAAATAAAAATAACACATCAAATGTAAAGGTTGAAATTTTAACTATAAGAAATATTAATAATAGGTTATGTAAGATAAACAATCAGCTAAAACAAATTTGGACGGCTGAAGAAGATTATATGCCATGGCATAGGTTTTTTTCTATACGGACGGCTCTGTCATTACGTACCTGATAAGATGTGATTGTACAGATATTAGGTTACACGCATTATATCCAGAACAATTAATAATCAGAAAGGGTAATCTGGCGGTCTAGGGGTAAGGTGTCAGATTTCTGTGTTGGGGGTCCGGGGTTCAATCCTCGGTCTTGCCACAGATTTATCTGATTACCAAACACTTCCTTCAGCTCTGACAAGACATATTGTGAATGTGGAGAATGCCAGACCTCCACCGTGGTTCGGATCTCACGTTAAACTGTAGGTCCTCCATTTCATCTCACAATCTCACTAACATTTTCACATTAGCGTAAGAGCGTATAACCCGAACGGGTAGTAAGACGCAGTGCTGCTGCTAATAATAATAATAATAATAATACTAAACGGAAAGAATTGTGTGTTTTTAATATGATTCAATATTATTAATTAATTACATTAGGTGTTATGTTTTACGACAGGTCAATTCCTTTTGTCAGTGAATTTAGACCGTCAATGCACCCTGTCCTCTACCTCCTCCTCCGGCCCTAAGACTTTTCTTCTTTGCATCAAGTAATCTAATATTTGAATCCTCCTTCCTAAGCTCCTTTTTCCCTCCACCTTGCCTTCTATGACGTCATCGTGAGTAAGACAGTTCCTCATAAGGGTGTGTCCGATCCAATTTGCTATGTACCGAGGAATCACATCCAACATTGTTCTCTTCTCACCCACTCCTCTTAGGACTTCTACATTTGCCACCCTGACTGTCCAACTGATCTTCTCAAGTTCACATATTAAATTACTTAACGGCGTCAACCCGCAAGTGAGATACCCCTACCGAGCGGCCGCCATATGTTACCGGAGAAAGTGCCAACATTTGCAGATGGCGGCTGTCATGTGATCAGCACAACAAACCCTTTGACCATTAATCTCCGTTTTCTAGACCGGAGTCGCTAATTATTTATTAAAGTATCTCCTCAGTTGTCCTCACGAGGATGAGTTGACTTCATTCAAGAACCAAAATCTGGAGGTCACAGAGATCGAACCTGGACAAACGGGATCTAAAGCCAGGGGCTATAACCTTTACATCACTGAGGCGGTCAATTTATTGCGTCCATGAAAGAAAAAGTAAACCAAACTCGACTATCCTATATTGAGATTTAAAGCTTTTTAAACCATAACATAAATTCAAATAGAAGACTGCATGTCTTATTTAATTTAAAAAATGTACGAGTTTAGAATGAATTTGAATTGAAAAAACATAAAAAAAACTGCGTCATTCTTGCATATAGGAAGAAAATATATAACTACAGTGGAATTTGGTTACGAAGATCCTTATCTAACGGTTAGAAAAATAGCTAGATATTTAATTTCACGTATTCAAACGTCAAGTTCTGTGATATACAGCTGGTAATTTTCATAGATAATATCCATAACTATAAAATGTATATCTGTATTTGTCATTTTATCTCTTGAAATAATTTCATATTTTTCATGAGCAAGCAACTTATTACCACGGTCCGCAAGTGGCCCGCGGGCTGTGGGTTTAAGACACCCGCCTTAGACCATGCGGCCACCGAAGTGGGCGCTATCAAATATATATCTTACTCCGGTCACGATGTGGCTACGTACTAAAAACGTACAGGCCGCATTTGTATACCTGCTTTGTAATATATCAGAAGCCCACAAGGTAGATAAATCAAAAGCGCGCCATTTTTGTTGTATCAGATCCACATATGACAACACCTAACCTAACCTAACCCAACCTAACCTAACCCAACCTAACCTAACCCAACCTAACCTAACCCAACCTAACCTAACCCAACCTAACCCAACCTAACCTGGTAGTTTTGCTATTTTATTGTGATCTAAATGTAAAGAGTAAAGGGAGTTGCTTACAATAAATATTTGTTATGTTTCCACGTTACGCAATTTTTTTCTCTGTGCGTTTTTGATCTACTATATATATCTTCGAGGTTTTCCTCTCTTGTGCGCTTTAGACGGTTTCGGCCAGGATGTATATAGAAGGTGGCGGAGAGGGGAAGGGAGGCCTCCCCCCCCAACCTCCAACCCTTGTTCAACCTATTCCCATAGAACCCTCCTGCAGCATTTCACCCCAAGCATGGATCATATCCACAAGCGATTCGAAATATCAACACATCAATAAAATGCGCAACAGTAATAAAAGAAAACACGCCGTTAGATATTTGGAATTTGAAACATGTACAAAATAAAATATTTCTATGGATAGATTGGTAAATGTTTTAAGGTATTGTTCGCCGAGGAAAGGGAAATTGAATGGTGCGATATTTTATTGAAGGGTTAAGTTATGTTTATTTTTGTTCCTTTATCTTGAATTTGTAAACTATTTTACGTTTGAATACTTCCCAACTTATAGCGTTGATTTATATTTTATATAGTTATTATAAAACATATTTAATACTCTCCAAATTTAAATACATTAATGGCATAAGGACAAGGGTGGTATGATTTAGAGCAAATGTATAAGAATTTGCGCAGAAGAAGAATGGGGGGGGGGGGGGGCAGTTGGGGGGAAACAGAGAGTGGNGGGAGATATTGGGGTGTAACATATAGCAGTACCTCACCCGACCGATATTTGTCTGGTGGTAAATCATACTATGCGAGCTAGTCGTTTAACTCCCATCCCCAACACTTCTCCCCCTTCCGGTAGTATGGATGCAAGTAAGTTATACCCGTAGGGGATGTTTACCTCTAAAGATACAACTGAATTGAGGCTCCACATTGTTAGAGACACGTACGAATTGAGGCCCAGACTGTTGACCTAACCTAACCTAACCTTCAAATTTTTGCCAAAACCATTGAACGACAAGAACTGAGGAAGTTTTGATATTACGAGGGATGTCGATATGAGACGATGATAGTTTATATCTGAAATTTAAGATAGCTTGATAGAAAGCACACATATCTCTATCCGGTCCCGGCACACATTTATCTGATTACCAAACCCTTCCTTCACCTCTGACAAGACATCTTGTGAATGTGGGGAATGTCAGGCCTCCACCGTGGTTCGGATCCCACGTTAAACTGTAGGTCCTTCATTTCATATCACAATCACCCTACCGTTACACATTAGCGTGAGTGCGTATAACCCGAACGGGTAGTAAGACGCAGTGCTAATAATAATAATAATAATAATAATAATAAATCTCTATCTCAAGTGAGTGGGCCGCAATTCATACGAGTCTCTCAAAAAAGCCAGACCGCAGCTCGTATACGATTTCAAGATTAGGCCGCAAATCAACTATAGAGGGTAATATTCAACTTGACCATTTGACATTTCGTGAGTTTGTTTGTCATGATATATTTTACACGCTAGTGGTCAGATGCACTAACCAATTTTAAATATATTTTCTTTGATCCTAGCTCGAACGATATATGTGCATGGTTTTATAATCTTGTTATTTTTTCATGATGGCACCCACTCAAAAGAAATATCATCTAATAGTCAATCCCAAGGAATTTGAATATAAAATTCTAAGCAATTGATTGAGAATCTGAGGTATTTTTTGTAAATATTATCATATGTCGCAAGACTGACGTATTAAACGACGTGAGCCATGTATATTATCTATGAATATAATGAACTGTACTATGGAATATAGTATTCATTTATATTTTGTCATTAATGATCACCAAGGAAAAATATCCGCTTTAAATCAAACTAAACCTTATAGATGATATTTCAACTTTAATTCCAAAGAGAGGTGTAAATACTCTAGTAACGATAATAACATGGAGGAAGTTAGGTATACTGTTCACAGAACCACTAGTAACGATAATAACATGGAGGAAGTTAGGTATACTGCTCACAGAACCACTAGTAACGATAATAACATGGAGGAAGAGAGGTCTACTGCTCACAGAACTACTAGTAATACTGTAGTAACGATAATAACACGGAGGAAGAGAGGTATACTGCTCACAGAACTACTAGTAAGACTGTAGTAACGATAATAACACGGAGGAAGAGAGGTATACTGCTCACAGAACTACTAGTAAGACTGTAGTAACGATAATAACATGGAGGGAGCGAGGTCTACTGTTCACAGAACTACTAGTAAGACTGTAGTAACGATAATAACATGGAGGGAGGTCTACTGTTCACAGAACTACTAGTAAGA
Source organism: Timema douglasi (assembly GCA_901482245.1). Lineage (NCBI taxonomy): Eukaryota > Metazoa > Arthropoda > Insecta > Phasmatodea > Timematidae > Timema > Timema douglasi. The sequence goes on from CABEEJ010000591.1 coordinate 212,368, forward strand.
CTGTAGTAACGATAATAACATGGAGGGAGGTCTACTGTTCACAGAACTACTAGTAAGACTGTAGTAACGATAATAACATGGAGGGAGGTCTACTGTTCACAGAACTACTAGTAAGACTGTAGTAACGATAATAACATGGAGGGAGGTCTACTGTTCACAGAACTACTAGTAAGACTGTAGTAACGATAATAACATGGAGGGAGGTCTACTGTTCACAGAACTACTAGTAAGACTGTAGTAACGATAATAACATGGAGGGAGGTCTACTGTTCACAGAACTACTAGTAAGACTGTAGTAACGATAATAACATGGAGGGAGGTCTACTGTTCACAGAACTACTAGTAAGACTGTAGTAACGATAATAACATGGAGGGAGGTCTACTGTTCACAGAACTACTAGTAAGACTGTAGTAACGATAATAACATGGAGGGAGGTCTACTGTTCACAGAACTACTAGTAAGACTGTAGTAACGATAATAACATGGAGGGAGGTCTACTGTTCACAGAACTACTAGTAAGACTGTAGTAACGATAATAACATGGAGGGAGGTCTACTGCTCACAGAACTACTAGTAAGACTGTAGTAACGATAATAACATGGAGGGAGGTCTACTGTTCACAGAACTACTCGTCTCCAGTAGCTATAATTTATGTATCCAGTGCGGCCGCGTCACCACCCACTTCCCCAACTCTACACCTACATTTCCTTTGCAGAGGATTTGACTAGAATTCTAAACCCATTTTAAGGGCGATGTAATAAACTCCGTCATCCATCACGTCCCAAACTTGGAAACTTAAGTTACAGAACTTACGCTTGACGAACAAGTGAATGGCAATGCAAACTAAAAGTTTCGGATCGGTACCATTGCTTTCCCCTAGTTTGAAAATGCAATTTTATGTCGCGTATTTTTAGGCTATCTTAACAAAGAGGTGAAAAATAAAACTAACATTTTTAGCACCACTTCTTACTTCGTGCTATACGCTTATGTATTATCTCTCTCATATGTTAGGGCTGAGTTTTGTAGAATTTACAGGAAGTGTACTTAGAATTTGGGTGGAGGGAGCGTGGAAAACTAATTATTAATTTTTTTTTTAAGTACTTCTAACCGGTATTCAAACCCCAATCTCTTCGTCCTCAGCAGATATAGTTTATCACGAGTGTAACACCTTATACCATGCAGCCACTAAAGTGGGTAAAAAAACTAAATTAAATATTTTATTTTCTAGGTGTGTAGACATACAGATAGATTTATTTATATTATTATTATTATTAGTAGTAGTAGTACCGCGACTTACTACCCGTTCGGGTTGCACGCACTTACGGTAATGTGTAATGGTAGGGTGATTGTGAGATAAAATGGAGGACCTACAGTTTAACGTGAGATCCGAACCACGGCGGAGGCCTAGCATTCCCCACATTCACAAGTTGTGATTAATACACGTCTTGTCAGAGGTGAAGGATAAATCTGTGCCGGGACCAAGGATTGAACCCCGGACCCGCAGCTTAGAAGCCTGACACCTTACGCCCTAGACCGCCAGGTCACCTTATGTTTTTAAACTTCTCGATATTTTTATAATAATATTTGACACGACTTGAGTACATCCATAAGCCACGTAACGCTGTTGTGACGGGGTAAGGTGTGAGCGCTAAAGATCTCACGGCGTTACTTAAGGGCATGGGCGGTTACGTCACATAGTTACGTAACTTGAACCGTCTTAGCCAAGTTTCTGAATACTCATCTGTATGTATCCATACAGTAACCAAAATAGAAATAATTAATTGAATGTTATAAAATTCTTTAAAATAATTTATATTCAGGATTTAAAATTGATTCTGCTTGGTATTAAATCGAATCGCTCTTTTTAGTGTCACAAAAAGCTTCTCTATATGAACTAATGACCTTCATTCCTTGGTGTGAAACGTTACGTAACACGGGCTGGAGGGGGAGAGGGGTTAATCTAAATGTCTACTTGTGTTACATTAAAGTGGGAATGGGTCTGCGTTACGCGGTTTATGGATGACACCTTAATAAAAGTTAGTTAGAAACTTTCCAAGCTTCATATATTAGGTGGGCTGAGACAAGAAAGTTAACTTTTTTTTTTAACGCATGACATTTCAGATCGGAAGGAACATGACATCCAGGTTCACCCATTTGTATGTAGACTATTAGTCACCTAGTGGCACAGAACGTTGTCTAGGCTACGCCATCAGCAGCATCATCATCAACTGTTTCCAACCTGTGGCCGAGTCAGTTTTGTAAAATACCTCCATCTTCCTCTATCCTTCTACCACTTATCCTCCTCTATTATTATTATTATTAGCACTGCGTCTTACTACCCGTTCGGGTTGTATGCACTTACGATAATGTGTAATGGTAGGGTGACTGTGAGTTGAAATGGAGGACCTACAGTTTAACGTGGAATCCGAACCACGGTGGAGACCTGGCATTCCCCACATTCACAAGATGTCTTGTCAGAGGTGAAGGAAGGGTTTGGTAATCAGATAAATCTGTGCCGGGACCGAGGATTGAACCCTGGCCGCCAGCATAGAAGTCTGACACCTTACCCCTAGACCACCAGATCACCCATTTCTCTAATTTCTTCCATTCTTCTCCTCTCACTTTAACAATTTCTGTTAACTGCTTCTCTCGTGATTTTCCTCGCCTCTCCTGCGCTCTTTATCCCACATACTTCATTTCCATCTAATTTTGTTTGGCATACTTTATTTTTCCACCTTCATTACATGTCCATACCATCTCAATCTAGGGTAGACCATGGAGGTTGTCTACACGTACCAGCAATGAGGCGATGTAATGATAGTGAATATGGAGGTAGAGCGCTAATGGCAAGTCTTAAACCCAACTTAAGCCTAATTTACTAATCCTCAATGACCGTTGGTTAAGAGAAAATTACCTCCGATACCACCCGTGAATCAATCCCCGGCTGGTTATTTTCTCTTAAAGAGGAATTATCCCGACGGTGGCCAGGGGTTAATTAATTAGTCTTAAGTTAGGGTTTAAAACGCTCACTCTAACACACCTCCATATTCACTGTAATCACATCATCGCAATGAGGGTACGACGTAGGGTATAGACAGCCTCCTATGGTGTAGGCTACCCTGCGCAACGCTTTGGGCAATACAATCCGGCTAATAGTCTACATACAGGCGAACGAACTGGATCACATGTCCTTCTCGGCCATATATACTATACCAACGATTTAAAAAAACAAATATATATTTGCACACATACAGACGACAGTGTTTGGCATTAAAATAAAATGGCAACTTTTTATTTTCCCATGAAAATGAATTTGACGATATTTAACATTAGAGGAAATTTACGATTTAATCATTTTTATCTTGGCAACTATTTTATATAAGAGATAACCTATCATAGTAAAGTTGTAGTAGTACCAAATATTATAATATGTTCATGTTGAAGCTTGACTGCTGAGGACGGGGAGATCGAGGTTCGAATCTCGGTCGGGTGAACTGGGGGTGTTTTTTTTCCTAAATGGTTTTCCCACTCTCCCTCCACGCAAATGCGGGTTCACTTCCTCTAATTCAACCTTCCCAATTCTTAATCCATTAGAGTAATTAGTACTTAAAGCGTATAATTCGAACGGGTAGTAAGACGCGGTGTTAAATATTATTATTATAATATTTTATTTGAAATATTTTTATAACACTCATAACTTACTTTATGATCTATAAGTAAATATGTTGTTTTATGACGCTCGTTGTAAACTGAATTTTATTATTATGTTTTTCGGTAGGAAAAGAGGTTTGTCTTTTCTCATGTTTCTGTAACAGTGTACATTATTTAACCTATTTTCTTTGGTGAAGTTTCTCTGCAATAATGTATATTATTTCGTTTCACAAATATTACTAGTTTTACTAAACATCTTTATTTTAAGATAAAAAAAGAAAGCACGCGAGATGCATTGTATCATTTATTCATATTATAACGTTTCTGCTCTTCTAATTTAATTTCTCTTAGTTATATTATCATTCTACTCTTGGAATGTTAAGGGAATGTTTTAATTAGAAGAAGGAACAAAGAAACCTTCCGTAGAATTTTAAACAATCAACTCGTCGCGTTTATATTATATTATAAACTTGCTACGATGCGTTCGCTGTAAGTTAGCAGAAATCGCGATAGTAAGACAGCAAATTGAGAAAAAAAAATATATATATATTTTTTGTAAAGTTCGCTAAACTAAAAGTTGGTTTTATGCCGCCTAGTTTTATTACTTGCTCGAGTTATATATGATTTGATAATATACGATTAAGCTGGAATCTATAATAAATGTTACCCGCCTCGGTGTCGTAGTTGGCTAACGCGCTTGCCGTGTTGAGCTCTACTGCTGAGGACGGGGAGATCTGAGGTTCGAATCTCGGTCGGGTGAACTGGGGGGGGGGGG
>CABEEJ010000591.1:228311-251954 GCA_901482245.1 Timema douglasi
AGATTTATCTGATTACCAAACCCTTCCTTCACCTCTGACAAGACATCTTGTGAATGTGGGGAATGCCAGGCCTCCACCGTGGTTCGGATTCCACGTTAAACTGTAGGTCCTTCATTTCATCTCACAATCACCCTACCATTACACATTAGCGTAAGTGCGTACAACCCGAACGGTTAGTAAGACGCGGTGCTAATAATAATAATAATAATAATAATAATATAAAAACTGATCTTTTCTCGCCTCCCTTACATCCCCACCTTGCTTGCCCCTCTACCCGCAAAGTAAATTTCTGGTTGAGCCACTGTTGCCGGGCGGGGTTACAATCCACTTCCAGAGATCCCGTCCACTGCCGCTACAGACGAGAGAACTGGCAACCTGTAAAGACTGTTTGAGGGGAGGGGTGGCATTTAAAATATGAGAAGTGCGTTACGAAGACGTTTGGTCCAACTCGTGAGATCTTGGTAGAGTGGCCGGCGTATTCCAAGAGTGATTACCACTTGACGTATGGCTGACAAGGGGGTAATTTACTGTCGGGTTAACTTGGCTGATGGGTTGAGGGAATAACAAGGGAGGCCTTTCATCTGACCCGAAAGAGAGACTACGGATAAAATATATCAACCACTCTTCTCTTCTCGAGTGTAGTTCATAATTTCAAACAGAGACATATCTAGAGATGCGAGAAAAAAAAACACCTCCCCCCAACTCTTTTTTTGTGTGGATGAAACGAATGAAATTGAGATCACATATAAGTCGTTGTCAGACCCACACAGCTTACAAATTTACTGGTCTTATGTGTTTTCTGGATTTACTTATTTGTTTCGTCTTAAGAGTATACTTCATTCCGTCCTTCACCTACAACAACCTTTTATAATGGATTAAATAGTCAAGCTGTTATAGCTAAGTACTGTTGTAACCGCATCTACAGTAGCCCCATGGCTTCTTTGGTGCTGACTGACAGCTTTGAAAAGTTACCAGACCAAATTATGTATCCCTACGCCGAACCATATGATCTGCAAAAACATGTGTTTAGCAACTGTCACTTCTGACAGTCAAAATTTAGGTATATACCTAGATGTTTACTGTCAGAAGTCAGCTGTGAGCTGTCAGTCAGCACCAAAGAAGCCGTGGGGCTACTGTAAATATAATATTTAAAAAAATTGAAAAATGACATTTGGACACGGGAATCGAATCCGGCTTAGTACGCCAGTACTTTTATGTTTGAAGAATGACCGTGAGCATGGAACGATTCTTAGATAGCTCATTCCGCGAAATGATGAAGTTTCACAAATAATTGAGAAGATATTTAGTATTTTAGAAGGCGAGTTACATTGTCACATTAGTGTGAACTCGGTATATTGTGAGGACGTGCAGGAAAAAAGCCAAATAAAAAGGTCTTATGCAATGAACATTGAACAAAGGGTGCCTGCCGTAACAAGGAAATTAGGTCGGTGATCGCCCATGGTCAAGGAACATTTCTACAAGAAGAGATAATTGCCGACTACGGCAAATTTGAGTTTGGAACTGAGGAAGAAATTGATGAAATGCTATATTTGGAGCATCGCGCTGTATGGAACGGGAACTTGTACTCTTAGGAAGACGGGAAAATACTTGAATAGCCTGGAAATGGAGTACTGGAGACAACTAGAGAAGATCAGATGGACAGACAGACAGGCTGACAAATGAACAAGTCTCTAAGAAGAGTGGGTGAGAAGAGAACCATTTTGGATATGGTTCTTCGGTGCAAAGCAAATTGGATCGGACACATCCTTAGAAGGAACTTTCTTCTGCATGACGTCATAGAAGGAAAGGTTGAGGGGAAAAGAAGCTTAGGAAGGAGGAGGATTCAAATATTGGATGACTTGAAGGAAAGAAGAAACTTGTGGGAGCCGAAAGAGACAGAGGAAAGGGTGCATTGGAGGTCTTAAGTTTCACTGACAAAAGGAACAGACCTGTCGTAACACAGAACACCCAATAGCTATAATTTCAATTTACTTTATTAGGGTGACCTGGTGGTCTAGGGGTAAGGTGTCGGACTTCTATGCTGGCGGCCGGGGTTCGATCCTCGGTCCCGGTAAAGATTTATCTGATTACCATACCCTTCCTTCACCTCTGACAAGACATCTTGTGAATGTGGGGAATGCCAGGCCTCCACCGTGGTTCGGATCCCACGTTAAACTGTAGGTCCTCCATTTCATCTCACAATCACCCTACCATTACACGTTAGTGTAAGTGCGTATAACCCGAACGAGTAGTAAGACGCGGTGCTAATAATAATAATAATAATAATAATACTTTATTAGAGTTGTGACCAACGGTCGTAAGACCTATAACAGGCCAGCACTGAAAATTACACAAGTACCTTACAAGCACATATAATTACACGAGAAAATAAGAAACAATAATAGCTAAATAATTATAGTATTATATAATGATGATGATTAGGTTACTGAAAAAAAAGTAAATAACAACGATAAGAATAAAAAAAAGCATGGTGTGAATCGTTGAAACTTCGGTATGTTTACAATATTTCTTTTTCTGAGTTTATTAAAACATAATATTGATGCGATATTTTGGTTTGTAATTTTACATGGACAGTCCTGAGTTTGGAAATTTTAGCAGTCGGGCGTCGGGAATCTCCGAATTCTTATCTAATCACCGATCTCACTGTGTTTCACTTAACGTTCAGTCGGTTAGCCTCGAGATCTCGATTAACTAACAAGCGGTAATAGTAATTAATTAATAATAAAAGGAAGTGTTTGATTGTCTGTGTGCTATGCCCAGCCAAATCTACGGCCCGCAGAGATCTGAAATTTTTAACATAAGTGGTCGGAAGGGGGTCCGAATGCACCTCGAAGCAGGATTTTTAAATTTTTAATTAGGCTATTTTTAACACATTTTTGAAGAGAATAATTTAATTAATTAAATTTTAATTGCAAATCGGACACCATTGGAGTAGAAGGGGGGCTTATATAGTTATTATACCGCAGTGAGTCACGGGTAATAATGAGTGGGATTGCTAGTAAATTAATAATAATAATAATAATAATAATAATAATAATGGAGTATACCGAGTAGCCAACCTTTGAAAAAGTAGTGTCCCGCATTTGTGTTATAAGAAAATCATCATCATCATGCCCAAGCCGTTTTCAGTCATGGCCAATTGGGCGTGGCCTTTTTTCTATACAATTTTATATAATTCATTTAATGGAAATATAATTAATTTAGTTTACTCTCCCTTCATTCACTCTTACTAATGAAATGTACTTTATTTTTTTTAAACCCAACAACATATTTCGTACACTCGGTAGTTATTTCATCCCCTGTCTTACTACCTGTTAGGGTTATACGCATCTCGTTATCAATTGAAGGTTAGGTTTGGTTAGGTTTGGTTAGTACTACAGTGAACCTGTCGTAGACGGTCCTACAAACTGGTACTCTTATAAAACTATTAATGTTTCGATCTGTTCTTGTTACCATGTCAACGTCACAAGGTATACGAGTCGTCTTTTCTAACTCAACTTAATTTATTGTTTCTTTTTTGGGACTTTATTATTATTATTATTATTATTATTATTATTATTAATAATGTCAATTTTCTCGAGCATGCAAGTTTCACGAAAACTGTCAAGTCGAAATTTGGCGTTCCTTCTTCTTCTCTGAAGGACATAAATAACTTTCAATGTTCCAAGCGTGAAGTGGGATGTCTGCCCGATATAAAAGTTACACAACTGCCCTGCATTCTGGTGGTCAGATTTGGAATTACAGATCAAACTACGTAACGCTTATGAGAAAGAGAAGGGTTGAGCTAGTTAGGGATATTCGATACGTGGTCTTTTAATCGATTCTCTGGATCGATATAGATCAAGAAACTTAGTATCGATTCAGGCAAAAGATCGAGAGCATTGAATCGATCTTCCCAAGATCGATCCAACGGTTCATATAAATAAAGGTCGCTTTATCCAACTTCACTAATCTACATCCTACAGTATTGCACGAAGAAATCTACTTATGGTGTGGGGAGGGAGTTTCATACCCCCTAGGTGAGGATTAAAATTTGCACCTCAGTTGGATTCTGAATAGTCTTAAAAAAATAAGCAGCACACCTTGCGTGATGATGGTGGTAATAATAATAAAAAACATATACAATAATAACAGTAGGATGCCAAAGTACCAGGCATAAAAAACATAAAAAAGAGATAAATTAATACAAAATAAATGCCCATCCCTTTCCCCCCTTAATCTTTGTGCACAAAAATACTACCCCATATTCTCTTTATATTTTCGGTAGCTTCTAATCAAATAACAAAGTGATTCGCCAACACACAAATTTGAATGTCATAAAACAATAAAAGTTAGATCAACTATGATTAGATGTTACCTCTTTACTTAGAAATAGTTATTAGCTTATAAAATTTAAATAATTATTTCTCTAAACACTAAAAACAAATTAGGTTCTATTGTAATGCGTCCCTAGGACCTTTGCACCCTAGGAGGCGCCTAGGTTAGCCCTGTCTAAACATGAAAGTTATATTGCTCTAAGTCCGCTTTTTCAATTCGAAACTAATTCGAGAGCAGATTCGATCTTTTTTTGAAACAAGCAAAATATGAAAAAGAATCGATCCGTGAATCAGATCGAGGCCTTTGAATCGATCTAAAATATTGATTAATTGAGGGCTAAGATAAATTAATCCAGGGTAAAGAATCAATCTTCGAAAAGATCGATCCAAGATCGAACATCCCAAGCTATAATTTCTACATGGTGTTACGTGGGGGGTGGGGGGTGCATCACAGTATTACGTAAAACATAGTTTATAATTTTTGAAAAAAAAAATATAGTTAGTAAATATACTTATAGGTAACTCTCGATTTTAAGTTGTATTAAATTTGAATGTCTCTTTTAATGTCGAAAAAAAATTCCTAACGAAATAACGACATTCACTCTTCATGTGAAAAGTTATGTAACAAAAGTTGGTGGGGGTGAGAGGGGGGAAAGAAGTCAAGGGCATCAAGAAAGATAAGCGTTACGTGGTTTATTTATGGATGACCCCTAACTCAAACCGCTAATTAAAAAAAAAAAATTGTCGCTTTTCTCGTCGGGGTGAAATGTTCTTTTTTAATATATGTAAAAAAACACTACTCTGAATTGCAGTTAAAAATTAAATAAGTCAAGATGAATTAAATATTTGACCAAAAAACCCCAACAGATTACGCTTTTTGATTGTTATTTTGATAACTTTGTATTTTATTTCATCTGTACCATCGTTTCCGACCCCCATATTTCCTCATTTTTTATTTATGGTTCTCTCTGTGTTACTCTTTTCCCTTTGAGCTCTTGACAATATTCATCAGTCTCCCCCTTCCCCTATCACTCACACAACACAAGTATCCCGCCAACAGTCTAGACACACACACACGCACAATCGTTCCGGGAGACTGTCTCGGCACTAAATTTTAACTCGTGTTTACGTTATCACAACTCACTGTCATTGGGAATTATCAAAAAAGAGTTTAGGTTGAAGATCTTTAACATAAAACACTGTTAAAAGGAAGTCGTTAGGGTGAAAAAAAACAACAAAGAAAGTCGTTAGGGTGAGGGGAAAAAAACAAAGAAAGAAAGACGGGCATACGTATTACTTCTCTTATGGCCCAGAGCTTTCAGTCTTGTGTACTTTTAGGTCATTCGAAAATCAAAACTTTATTGCATAGTTTTAACAAGTGTAGTAATTACTCGCTTTGCTAACTGGGGGCAGTTTTATTTGCAAGTGGATGTAAACTAACGTTGTTCCAAAGCCGTTTTTTGATAGGTTTAACTGTTTAGCCCCAAGAAACCTCCAAAGAAAGGTCCGCACCGACTTAAATGTTGCTCCTCTATTTTAATTTTTTTTTTCGGGGGTTAAAAATTATTTTTTAACGTTTTGGAATTTTCCCGTTGGTTAAGGCTAGAAGCTATAAGTTTGTCAAATTTCAAGTTTCTAGCTCATCTGTAAGTGGATAAACATTGCTAATGTGTAATGGTAGGGTGATTGTGAGATGAAATGGAGGACCTACAGTTTAACGTGGAATCCGAACCACGGTGGAGGCCTGGCATTCCCCACATTCACAAGATGTCTTGTCAGAGGTGAAGGAAGGGTTTGGTAATCAGATAAATCTGTGCCGGGACCGAGGATTGAACCCCGGACCACCAGCACAGAAGTCTGACACCTTACCCCTAGACCGCCAGGTCACCCGGATGATACTTAAATGTTGTATTATTAGTGGGTGGAGTCCCCCCCTTTTTTTAAATATTAAATTTGTGTTGTCTGGTGTTGATTTTTTTTAAAGTGTGGTGTATTACGTTAAGCTAATATTTGCGAGTCGTTTCCAAATATATGAATATTTAAGTTTTCCTGTTGGCTATTCTAAATAAAATGAATTAAAAAAGTTAAAAAAAACGCCACTATATAATATTATCAAGGAACCTAAGTAATCAACCACAAGAATGTATATATTAAATTGATACAAAAACAACAACCAGACAGCATATTTCACGAGCATTTTAGTTTTTCACGGGGCATCGGAGTTAATTCACGGGCATTGAAGTTAATTTGCTAGCATTTGCGCTATTTCACAGGTATTGTTGACAGGAACCTCCACCGGCCATCCTTCCAAAACAAACACACACACACACACACTCAATAATTTGCTCACATAAGACACTATTATTAAACCGTGAAAGAAACAGGAAAGTGTTTTATTTAATAAAATTAAAATCCGCGTTTAGAACTATGCATAAATAATTTAACTTATTTAAACGGCTATGGGAAGTATATAGTTATTAACTGTTATCTTTTTAGCATATAATTGATGTTATTTTCAAATTATAAATGAAAATGGGTACGTGCTTCCCTTCCCAACTACTTAGAGCATCATTTTCATGTGCGGAAGCAGAGGGGGGGGGGATATTCCCCTCGCCTTCCACCCCACAACACTCCTATTGGCCTTGTTGCGTTGGTCAATACTGTCAGACGTCACGTGACGTTTCGGGAGTGTGCCATCGCTTCCGTGCGACGGGGTGAACGCGTCACGCATTTCCGCTCGTGTGTTGCGGTGCAGCCTCGGGGGAAAACTGGGGCGCTATGCACCTTGCACCTACACCCTTGCGGGGTTTTATCTAGATCACGACACGCGACACGTGTTACGGTTCTAATCTTGTCACTGGGGATGTGGTATCGGAACACCAGACTCGTTTAGAAATAAAAAAAAAATTGATTCCTTACTCTTATAGAAATAAAAATTATTTATTCCGTACTCTTATAGAAATAAAAATTATTTATTCCGTACTCTTATAGAAATAAAATTATTTATTCCGTACTCTTATAGAAATAAAAGTATTGTTCCGTAATCTTATCGAAATAAAAGGTATTATAAAAGTATTGTTCCGTACTCTTATAGAAATAAAAGTATTGTTCCGTACTCTTATCAAAATAAAAGGTATTATAAAAGTATTGATTCTGTACTTTTATCGAAATACATGAACATGTAGAGACAAGATCGGAAAAAAAACCACGAAGGAAATTTCTTTCAAACAATTTTTTTTAAATGTTCTCTATGAATGGAAATGTTGATGTGTTATTTATACACTTAGATTTTTTTTAACTTATCCAGGAACAATATATAAAACTTTCGAATGATAATATAAGTTTTACAATACTTTATTATTACATCACTAAAATTAAAAACAAAAGCTTCGGTAGCAGAATGGTCTAAGGTGCCACTATCTTAATAGATTGGACTGCCGATGATGGGGAGATTAGGGTTCGAATCTCGGTTGGGTGTACTAAAGGTCCAACATAGTTTTTAATTTTATTTTCACGCAAATGCTGGTACACTTCCTGTAAATTCAACCTTCCTCATCCATAAAATCATCGGCGTAATTAGTACTTATGCATTTTACTCGATTCTTGAAATATAATACGAAAGAGAGGACCCTCGAATCCTTAATAAGACACAAATCTTTTTTTTTTTTTTTTTNAGTTTGAATTCAAAGAATGTCATAACATCCTACTGGAGACTATTCAAAAGTTGTATGAATCATTTCCAAGAAGGAGTGAATCTGTATTAAAGCAAAATGATGGACCAACACCGTATTAAAAAAAAAGAAACCCGCTTCGGTGGCCGCGTGAATTAACGCGCTATTCTCGCAGTAGATAAGAATGTCGATAACGGGGAGATCGAGGTTCGAATCTCGGTTGGATGTACTGAGGGTGATCTGTCCAAAATGTTTTTCCATAAATATAACCTTCCTAATCCATAAAACCTCTACCGAAATTAGTATATAATCGTATAAACCTAACGGGTAGTAAGCCGTGCTGCTAAAAAAAAACAGTTACCTATTTCCCTGGCGTTCACATTATTTGGTCCAAACCCTTTTTATTTTACACGAGAAATATTAGAAAATTCAACATAATTGTCAGCAAGCGACCTAATGATTATCCTAACAACTCTTTCCATACAGAAAATGGCCCTGTACTTGGGTATGAAGGAGTGTTCCCTGATGTTTTAATTACACGAGTTAATTGGAAGTATTTCATATCCCCACCTTACCCCTGCTAACTCGCCAAGTACCAAGAAATGAACACGCGACACTGAATTACGAGCTGTTGGGAGATTTCCATCTTTGGTCGCGAATTAAAGGAAACTTCTCCACCCCACACCCACCCCTCACCCACCCCTCACCCCCACCGTCGCCCTTTTCATCATCCCTTTTAGTTAGTCGCTATGATCACGTGATTCTAATATAGTGACTCACCATTTCTACGGTTTCCCCCCTTTTTTACCAGAGGGGTTGGTCCTACCATGTGTGTTGTTGGCAAGTGGGATATTCTTCATATGGGTGGACTTGAATAGAAGAGTGTGGAGGACTGGTGTAATTTCAGGGTTGCCATGCATATCTGGAAAACACAAGGAAACTCTTATGCCTTGGAAAGAAAACCCGGTCAATTTTTGGAAAATACGGGGATATTTGTTAATTTGGGGCATTTAACTGAAAGCTTAAAATAGTTCTTCGGATATATATCTATGTTAATATTATAAAGAGGAAAGATTTGATTTTTTGTTTGTAATGGATAAACTCAAAAACTACTGGACCGATTTTAAAAATTCTTTCACCAATATAAAGCTACATTATCAGCGAGTAACATAGGCTATATTTTATTTTGAAAATTTAATTTATTCCTCATAAAAATGTCGATAGTCACTCATATTTTATGGTAAGAGTCTATGATGATTCTTCAATGCGTGTGTTGAAAATAATAATGGGGGAGGGGGGGGGAATGGGGCTGGTGACCTAGCGGTCTAGGGGTAAGGTGTCAGACTTCTGTTCTGGAGGTCCGGTGTTCAATCCTCGGTCCCGGCAGAGATTTATCTGATTACCAAACCCTTCCTTCACATCTGACAAGACGTGTATTAATCACGACTTGTGAATGTGTGGAATGCCGCCAGGCCTCCACCGTGGTTCGGATCCCACGTTAAACTGTAGGTCCTCCATTTCATCTCACAATCACCCTACCATTACACATTAGCGTAAGTGCGTATAACCCGAACGGATAGTAAGACACGGTGTTGATAATAATAATAATAATAATAATAATAATAATAACTAAGCACGTTGATTCTAACATGTCTTATTACCCCCTAAACAATATTTATGTATTTCCCCATCAATCTGAAATCGTCCTATTTTAAACCATAAGTTACATTACTTAACACTTAGGTCGTCTTGATAATTTTTTTTTACGTTTTTATTAATTATAAGCTGCCTGGGGGAAAAAAAAAAATGGGACTTCCTTATGGAAAACGTGGCAATAACAGGGAATTTGGTAGTAAGAAAATAGCGACAACCTCGATAAACCAGCTTTGCGAAATTTGTCAACGCTATTTCACGATAGTAGCCATGCAGTTCCTCTCAGAGATGATAACCAGTGTATGTGACACATGTTACCTTCTCCTCCCCCCCCTCTCTCTCAACTCATAAACGGCGGAGTGATCTGCATTAATTAATATTCTGCCCTGTGGAGCTAAGCGAGGCAGAGGGTACAACTGACACGACCGCTGGAGCTAGTGATGGGCACAATCGAATAAAAATAATCGAGTAACTCGATTGTGTTGTGTAATCGGGAGTACTAAATTCTTCCGGGATTACTCGAATAACTTTACTAGGACCTTGTTATTCTTTTATTTTCTATTTTCATACCGGCTAAGTTAGAATCGACCTTATTGGCTGGACTTTTTACCGTGCGATTTCCATTTAAAAGACATATTCCCTTAGAGGTCTTTTTTTATCAACAGTTTCTGATGCTACGCAAAAATGACCCTTTATGGTTTAAATGTTGCACATTCATTCTCAATACAAATTACTCCTAGATTTAAAGTACACAATCAAAAAGCATGTTATCTAAGCGTATCAAATTTCCGATTCTTCTTAAAAGTACCCGATTAAAGTTAATAGATTTTTTTTTTACTCGTCACCTCCTAATTATTATTATTATTAGCACCGCGTCTTACTACCCGTTCGGGTTATACGCACTTACGCTAATGTGTAATGGTAGGGTGATTGTGAGATGAAATGGAGGACCTACAGTTTAACGTGGAATCCGAACCACGGTGGAGGCCTGGCATTCCCCACATTCACAAGATGTCTTGTCAGAGGTGAAGGAAGCTCCTAATTCTTCTTTCCACAATCGCATATAACGAAACTAATTATTGCTTTTCTTAATTATTTTGATTATAAAATCTCCTTAGTAAAATATTATTATTTATAAATTCAAACTAATTAGAGTAGAACAATAAATCTGTTTTCACTTTTATAAAGGTACAATTATTATCAATTTAGTTAACATGAATGTATAAAGAAAAGTTTATTTTATTAAAAAGAGCACAAAACATTTTTTTTTTGTGGGACACTTCTTAAAACGCATGCGTTCATATTGACTGCCTGCAACGTGAAACCTGAAAATAAGGGGATGGAGGTCTCTGTCAGTGTCGACTGACTACTACAAGAAGAGATTATTGACATGGTGTTAGTTTCGAATCCCATTGCAAGACTCCCGAGTAATGTTGTCCAACCGATTGCCGCGGGATGATTACAGTAGATGATTCACTAAACATTACTCGAGTAATTTTACTTGATTCTTTTAAAAATTACTCGATTGTGACCATTACTAGCTGGCGGGCGTTTGTCTAGTCCTGGCTCGTCTAGCCGACGTGAAGTTTACTATCGGGGCTAATCTATCCCTCCTTCCCCCCTCTCCCCCCTACTCATTACGCCACTTGACTGGTTGGGCTGGCTCGACTCTTTTGAGACTTCCTGCCAGTGGCGGAGACGAAACCGCAGGTGTACAGATGAAGTTGTTTGGATTCTCGTCAAATATCTTGGCAGGACTTTCGACGATAAAGATATTGATGATCACGAACAAACAACTGGACATTGGCGGCTCGTGTACAGGCACTACGGAATTGCAGAACCCCTTATTTCTACTTGATATTATCGATAACAATTTAATATAATGAGTCCTTTTTTCTTTAATTCTTTCTTTATTTTTTTAGTACAATATATATTCCTTAAGCTTAATGTCAGTACTTCAGTAGCCATCTCCCAGTTTATGAAAAAGATACAAAAATCTTTGTATGGAACTGTGCGATTCACAGTGCCAGCGACGTGGTGTTTGACTGTTGTACGCATGCGCACATAGGAGGGGGTGGGTAGGAAGGCGGGACTGCCAGGTAGAGAGAGCACTGTTGCTCTCGCAGTGCCGGGTCTGACGTGATGGTGGAAGGAAGTATATTCTTGAATGTGATAAAGTGTAGAAGAGTGTAAAATTATATTATTATTCTACTTCCAGATATTCTATTTGATTAATTTTTTTTCGTTTATTTTATATAACAGAAAGACTAAATGCGCTTGCAGTACTTTCAATGGAGACAAATTTCCTCAGTTGTCATCCAGAGATCAAGGAGATAATTATTGAACTTTTTGCACAAATTAAAACAAGAAGAATTGATTTCATTTTTAAATGAATAGATCAAGCTCGAACTGTAACAATTTAAGTTAAAGTAATTAAAAATGTTGATATTTTTTGTTAAGATTTTATCAAGTTCCTAAATAAATTTTCTTTTTATATATGTTTTTTTTCCTTTTACACAATTTTAAAACTAAGGCTAAAATTTTCCTGCAGCAGCACCCCCACTTATTTTAGCTACGAGCCGCCACTGCAACTGGAAATCACAATATTTTTTTTTAGAAATTTCATATGAATTCCAAGATAAGAGGATGTATTCGTACAGGCTATTATTTGATGATGAGATGATCGAATACTTGTTTCCTCGAATGCTGTGATATTGTGAACGTTTCATCATAGCAGCCCCAACTCAGCTCGCGTGAGGTATGGGAACAAAGGGGGGAAAGGACCGAGATAAGCCAGAAATGTAGTTAATTCGTATATGAATGATTTCTCCAAATTTCCCGCGGTGACGATGGGGGACAAAGCGACAAAGTTTATGTTAATAACTACAGTATGTCCCTATTATTATTATTATTATTATTATTATTATTATTATTAGCACCGCGTCTTACTACCCGTTCGGGTCATACGCACTTTCGCTAATGTGTAATGGTAGGGTGATTGTGAGATGAAATGAAGGACCTACCGTTTAACGTGGAATCCGAACCACGGTGGAGGTCTGGCATTCCACACATTCACAAGATGTCTTGTCAGAGGTGAAGGAAGGGTTTGGAGATAAATCTGTGCCGGGACCGAGGATTGAACCCCGGCCGCCAGCACAGAAGTCTGACACCTTACCCCTGGACCGCCAGGTCACCATCAACCGTATTACCGATTTAATCCGGTTCCCCATCTTAATTTATGAAGTGAAAGCAGCATTTTAGAAGATCTTGTTTGTAAAGCATTTTTAAATTAACCACAAACTCCGCTTACACACAAAAAATAAACATCCAAGTTGCGCGTTTAAATACTTTAAAATTGGCATATGAATGCATTAGAGTAGAGTATTGGTCAGTTATCACCACTTCTACACAGGATAGCGTAGGCTTAATTCTGCTTGGAACGGAGTGTACTTTACAAATTGTTCGGTCATTCTGAGTCAACTGCATACGGTACGTCACTAAACAAATACAAATGAATGACGAATTGTCACCTATAAAGGGGCAACTCCGCATAATTCACACATCTAATCCGAGTGTTGAAGAAAAAGAGGTCAGTTTGTTGTGTGTTAACCAACGAGTCATTAGCATAACTTTCTATGGCGGTAACTACATTCTCTGGTTTGGTGAAAGGTGATTAAGTCAAGAGTTATTAATTAATGGAAATAGGATGATCTCAAACTGAAACAAAATTACAATTGGAAGAAAAAAACATAAAAAATATATTTTCTTTGGAAATAAAATTAATTTGATTATCAGCGCCTGTATTTTAACTATCTAGTTTAATGTTTTTATCGCCTTACACTACCATAACCAGTTCCGCATTACCCATCAAAGTCAGTCTCCCAGGAATGATAAAAAAACTTGATAAATTCTAAAATGATGATTCATCTAAACTGGAGTTGTTGTAACGACTCTATTTACATATATACCTAATCACGCCGTTCCCTTACATGGTAGGCAACAAGCTATGCACTTAGCTCATAAATCAACTACAGTAGCCCCATGGCTTCTTTGGTGCTGACAGTCAACATTTAGGTATATACCTACATTTTGACTCTCAGAAGTGACAGCTGTAAAACAAGTGTTTTTGCAGATCATATGGCTCGGAGTAAGGATACATAATTTGGTCTGGTAGCTTTTCAAAGCAGTCGGTCAGCACCAAAGAAGCCATGGGGCTACTACATTATTACTTAATCCATCCTCACTAAATTTCTCTACACTTCCCTATCCTTGCATACTCCCTCGCTTCTACAACATACATACACCGAGTCATACATGCTCTTTCATTCTTAAAACTTTTTATTATTATTATTATTATTATTATTATTATTATTATTATTATTATTATTATTAGCACCGCGTCTTACTACCCGTTCGGGTTATACGCACTTACGCTAATGTGTAATGGTAGGGTGATTGTGAGATGAAATGGAGGACCTACAGTTTAACGTGGGATCCGAACCACGGTGGAGGCCTGGCATTCCCCACATTCACAAGATGTCTTGTCAGAGGTAAAGGAAGGGTTTGGTAATCAGATAAATCTGCTGGGACCGAGGATTGAACCCCGGAACCCAGCACAGAGGTCTAACACCTTACCCCCTAGACCGCCAGGTCACCTACATTCTTGCTTGTAGACCTTTAACTATATAACTAGTGATCGCATTCATAAGCTGTAAGTCACGAAATGCAAACTGTCGGTAGTTCGCGAAAGATTAACTACAAAATGTAGTTTTCGAACTATTGAACTAGATGAATGATGTGTTTATTTCAGTGAACATAATCACATTGAACTGTTGTTCCCAACAATTGAACTGTTCCTCCCATGTGAACATAATCACATTGAACTGTTGTTCCCAAACAATTGAACTGTTCCTCCCATCTCAAGCCGGCTGGCTCGCAGCCAACTCAAAGAGGGAAGACCCACAGTGCGAAAATAAATCCCCTTCACGGTCGAGTTAACTAGTCCCACTGTTTCACTGAAGAGGTCAAGGGGGGTCATATAGTCGGACGATATAGGTCACACACTCTTACACTCTTGTTAACGGACTTAACGCAGGCTTTTACTGGATTATCGTAGCTTATTTAAATACAGGGCAAACACGTCAGCCAAAATCTCAGACCACCAATCAGTGTTGCCAAGTTAACGCGTCTCCCCGATAAATTTAGCTGAAATATTCAAATAGAAGCTGACGAGTTATCTTGATGGGTTTATTTTCCTTGTGGAAGAGAGAGAGAAAAAAAACCGTTATCCGAGTGGTTTAAAAAAAAAATATTTTCTTGATTTTAAATTACAATTCAATTTTGATAGGCTGTGCTGGAGTCCGGGGTTCAATCCTCGGTCCCGGCAAAGATTTATCTGATTACCAAACCCTTCCTTCACCTCTGACAAGACATCTTGTGAATGTGGGGAATGTCAGGCCTCCACCGTGGTTCGGATTCCACGTTAAACTGTAGATCCTCCATTTCATCTCACAATCACCCTACCATTACACATCAGCGTAAGTGCGTATAACCCAAACGGGTAGTAAGACGCGTTGCTAATAATAATAATAATAATAATAATATTGATAGGAATGGCCTTTCAGATATTGTTTTAATTGTCAACAGTGGTAACATTCTACTATATTATTGTTTTATAGGTATTTATAATATACATCAAAAGTTACCGTTTCAGAGCACAATACCTGAGTTATGAATACATGAAAGTATCCAGTTACTCTAGATGTCGGATAATGTTCTTTCTTTGAAAATTGGATTGTAATTTTCTAGGTGCGTGGTAGGTAATAGGCAATTTAGTTTTGCATTAGCAAGTATTTACCTGAGTTATAGAGTATTATTTCTCTGTTTTGAACTTAGAATACCAATTCGCAGCAATATTGCTATTTTATCTGGTGTTTTATTTATTTAAAAAAAGACCTGGCGGTCTTGGGTTTAGGTATCGGACTGTGCTGGCGGCCGGGGTTCAATCCTCGGTCCCGGCACAGATTTATCCGATTACCAAACCCTTCCTTCACCTCTGACAAGACGTGTATTAATCACAACTTGTGTACGTGGGGAATGACAGGCCTCCACCGTGGTTCGGATCCCACGTTAAACTGTAGGTCCTCCATTTCATTTCACAATCACCCTACCATTACACATTAGCGTAAGTGTGTATAAACCGAACGGGTAGTAAGACGCGGTGATAATAATAATAATAATCATTTATTTTAAAAATAAAATTTGAACATTGGAAAATCTATCGGAAAATTATATGATTTTTTTTTATCACTTTTGGTGGAATTTGGATGAGTTGGCAAGACTTCTAACAATGTCCAACTTGGCAGAACCCATATAAAGAACATTATTAAAAAGTTAGAAAAGTTACTAAGCCTATTTTTACTTATTAATACGTCAAGTCATGTTATATGCAGCTGTCACTTTTGATGTATATATTATCAACGTTTATAAAATAACACTAAAAGTATAGTAAATGTTATCAATGTTGGCTGCATTAAGATATGTTTATATTTTTTTAAAGGTTATTCTTACCAAAATCCTACTACAAACACCACATACTCACGGACATAAATGCTCTTTCTTAATCGACCTAATTAAACGTTCTACTTAGTAAGCTAAGAACATAAACAACTTACCCCCCTTTTTTAAAGTATTTTTTAGTCTTAATTTCGCGGGCATTGAGCATGATGTTATTCTCGGCTAGTGTCTAAAGTTTGTCTCTCTCACGGAAGTTTAGCTGAGTGGTCAAGGAAGGGAGGTCCCGGCAGCTGGCCTACGAGGAGAGCCTAAAATAGTCGAGATACGTTTAGGTTCTTCCTTCAATAGGACATCTAAAGCACACAATTCAACCCTCTAACCACATCTTCAGGAAGACGTGGTGTTGAAAGCACACAATTCAACCCTCTTACCACATCTTCAGGAAGACGTGGTGTTGAAAGCACACCATTCAACCCTCTAACCACATCTTCAGGAAGACGTGGTGTTGAAAGCACACCATTCAACCCTCTAGGTGTGTGTCGTACTTTAATCCCCAGTTGTGTTTTACAACGTCAAGCGTTTACTCCAGCGTTTACTTTAATTTCCGAGAGGTGGCGTAGTTGGCTAACGCGCTTGTCGTGTTGAGCTCGACTGCTGAGGACGGGGAGATCGAGGTTCGAATCTCGGTCGGGTGAAGTGGGGGTGGTTTTTCCTAAATGGTTTTCCACTCCCCCTCCACGCAAATACGGGCTCACTTCCTCTAATTAAACCTTCCTAATTCCTAATCCATTAGAGTAATTAGTACTTAAAGTGTATAACCCGAACGGTTAGTAAGATGCTGTGCTAAATATTATTATTATTAATTTCCGAGAGGCATACGCTCCTCGCCATGCTTGCTAGCACGCCATTTACGTAAGACAGGTACAACCAAACACTTGTGTAAACTCTTGTTCGAAAACAGAAAATCAAACAAGTTTGATATATTGTCTAACTCAAGTAACATCAATCACTACCACACAGAGACACTAGATGCTTAAGCAAGTACCATGCTTGTCATCAAGCACGCTTGTGAGCCTGGCCCACTCACTCACTGTACGGTTATTTTCTACCGGGAGGGGCAGGGCAGCAGGAAAGAGGAAGATGTGGAACATTTACATGTCATCTTTTATACATGCGAGGACTGCTCACTCGCTACAGGATGGTTCGGAACTTTGGAGTAAAATGTGTCGTTAAAATAACACATCGGCGATGAAAGCTACAAATGCTCCCATAAACAATACACACAAACCCCTCTTTGGTGGTCTAATGCTCTAAAGTGTAACTCTCCCTCGCGATATACTGGACTGCCGATGACGGGATTGTCTTATGTTTGAATCCTGGCTGGTTGTATTGGTGATGGTGGTTTTTACTAAATGTTTTTACACTCTCCCTCCACGCAATTACGTGTACACATCCTATAAATTACACCTTCATCCCTAACACAGCGTAGTTATTACATATGCGTGTAACCTAGTGGGTACTGGGTAGTAAGATATGGTGCTAAAAAAAATCACACAGATAACTGAAAATGGAAATCTTAGATTAGATACAGTAGCCCCACGGCTTCAATGTTGCTGAGTGACAGCTCACAGCTGACGGCTTTGAAAATTTATCAGACCAAATTATGTATCCCTACGCCGAACCATATGATCTGCAAAAAACATGTGTTTAGCAGCTGTCACTTTTGACAATCAAAATTTAGGTATATACCTAAATGCTGACTGTCAGAAGTCAGCTGTGAACTGTCGGTCAGCACCAAAGAAGCCACGGGGCTACTGCAGCTTTGAATATTTGTAGAAATATTTAGTCAATAAGACCTAAGCGCTAGAGAAATAAAAGGTAATTATTATAGTAGCATATAATGGAGCTTTGTGGCTCGAATGATAATAAGTTATGATCCAGCTGTTAAATTGCATCATTCATTGCATCATCA
The DNA here is from genome assembly GCA_901482245.1 of Timema douglasi. Classification (NCBI taxonomy): domain Eukaryota; kingdom Metazoa; phylum Arthropoda; class Insecta; order Phasmatodea; family Timematidae; genus Timema; species Timema douglasi. The sequence goes on from CABEEJ010000591.1 coordinate 246,461, forward strand.
TCAACGACTCAAAACACAAAATATATTGTCATTTGTATTTTCCCCCTCCCCTGTCTGTTATACTGCCGCAACAGCTCCACCCAGTAACTTGATTTACCAAATTAATAATTACTATTATTATTATTATTAGCACCGCGTCTTACTACCCGTTCGGGTTATACACACTTACGCTAATGTGTAATCGTAGGGTGATTGTGAGATGAAATGAAGGACCTACAGTTTAATGTGGAATCCGAACCACGGTGGAGGCCTGGCATTCCCCACATTCACAAGATGTCTTGTCAGAGGTGAAGGAAGGGTTTGGAAATTAATAATCATCGCGAAATTTGTGTTGTAAGCTACAACATTCGATAAGGATTATTCTCTAGAGGGCAGCGCCTTAACCGCTCGAAGTATCAATAAATAAAACACAGTCTTGGAGGGTAAAATCGACCAACCTGTTGTAAGGTTATTCACCTGCGGTCGTTTATTGCTGTCTCGCAGGTTGGAAGCTCTATAAAGATCGTCCGTTGTCGGTAGTAGCTCCCCCTTGTTGTCTTGGCGTCGCGACGCGTGTTTTCTCTGTCCGTCTGTCTACCAGGTGGGCCCGATTCGTCTCATAAAGCGAGAGTGGATGCGAGGCTGAGCTTATAAAACCGGACCACGGTTTATTGACACTCTAAAAGGGTAATTTCACACCAAAATAGTCCAATCCATTCGCGGAAGACGCTCCAAGATTCATCTGACTAGTTCGACATTGTTTTGTTTCAAATCACATACTGGGGTTCGCTAAATTTTCCAAGGGGTCCACCAAAATATTTCCTTAGTGGCGGATTTTTAACGGACAGTTTGTGAAATTTGGTGAGATAAATTTACAAGATTCTATTATTTGGAGTTTTGTGTTCAATATCTCTTCAGAAACCTACGATTACTTTTTCTACCCCCCATTAATAATTTCTTTCTCTCTCCACAACAAAAACAGGCTCAATGCTGAAAGGGCCTTGAGATTTTATTTATTGTCTGTAGGGTGCCCGGGGTTCACTCCTCGGTCCCGACACAGATTTATCTGATTAAAAAACCCTTTCTTCACCTCTGACAAGACATCTTGTGAATGTGGGGAATGCCAGGCACTCAACAGTGGTTCGGATCATACGTTAAACTGTAGGTCCTCCATTTCATCTCACAATCACCCTACCATTACACATTATCGTAAGTGCGTATGACCCGAACGGGTAGTAAGACGCGGTGCTAATAATAATAATAATAATAATAATAATACTTCCCGTTCGGGCTATACGTCTAAATATTAATTACACTAATGGCTTAGGGATTATGCAGGTTCAATTGAGAGAAGGAAGTGCACCCGCATTTACGTAAAAAGGCGAGTGGGAAACCGTTTAGGATAAACCACTCTCGGTGCACCCGACTGGGATTGAACCCCTCCCTCCTCTTATTAGGCAGTATATTCCGACACGAGATTAGAGCGTTAGACCACGCGGCCGCCGAAGTGGATGATTGGTAAATTAGGCTTAAGTTGTGTCTTAAGTCACCCACACCTCTATAATCACCATAATCACACAGTCTCATTGCTGGTACGTGTAGACAACCTCCATGGGTGTACTCTGGGCGTTCTGTGTCACCAGTGTGGCGAATAGTCTACATACAGGCGCACATACCGAATGCCGTGTCCCTCCCGGCCAGTAATGCCATACGCTAAGAAAAGTACTAAAAACAACTTAATAACATAATTATTTCAATTTGTCCCAGTCTAGTCAAGTCAACGACTGATTCGATGTAAAACCCCTTGACTGGTGTGATTTGACTGAACTTGACCGGATTGAACTGTGTTGGTGTGAAATTCACCTTAAACGACATTTCGGTAACCTTTTTTGGATCAAATTTTATTTATATTCATATACCCCCTCCCTTTTTTTTTGTACCGTGTTTTACTAGCCATTCAAACTACACGCATTATTTACTAATTATGCTAATATGTTATTAAACCTTAGGAAGTTTGAATTTAGAGCGAGTTTACCCGCGTTTGCATGAAAGGATAGTTGAAAACGGTTTATAATAAAAATACCTTAAGTACATGACCGGGGATTTGAATCCCGATCTCCCGTATCATCGGCACTCTAGTCTACAGTGAGAGTAGCGCCCTAGATTATGCGGCCACCGAAGCGGGTTACCGCACATTGAGCATAAACACTTAAAAACGCGTAACTCTCTAAGTGTAGGTGTTTAAATAAAAGCTAATAGATCATGGCGAGGAAGATGAAGCTTAAATATTCATGCAAGACGCTAAACTCCTTTTTGCCAAAGACCTAAAATAAAAGTGCACCTGTTCTGGGACAGAGCTCCGGCCTTTTTTTTGTCCCGATGATGATGATAATGATGATTATGTGATACCAGTAGAAGTCTTAAACCTAACTTAAGCCTATGACTATGGTGGCTAAAGGAACAACTCCCCTTAGGTTAAAATACCTATGGTCCCATGGGGAATCGAACCCGGGACCTCTAGATTACTATCCAGGGATCAAGAGGCCGCCGATAATCTAGTATTTTTAAGAACACAAATAATGATTTCGAAATAAGCTAACATTGAGTGAATTTCTACCAATGTTTGCGATAAAAAAAAATTTGTTGTGCCTTCTTGTCAGACCAACCGTGTACTCGAGTGTATGTGGTCTCGTGCACGTGGAAAGACACGTGGCAGCCGCCCAGCACACACGTGTTCCACCTGGTGGTAACAGGAAGGGCTGTAGCTTCAGGGCTTAGCATTTACACCGGGACAAGTCGGATAAAATAACATCTTGATGGGTACAAATACAGTTTTAAGAGATGGGTCGACTCCCATATTTCTCGGATCCGAATATCTTAAAAAATGTACGCTACAATTTTAGTTAAAGGAAAAATATTAAAAAATTGAATAAAAAAAAGTTGTTTTTAAGGCTTAGTGCCACTAACAAATGCTCTACTGTTTGTCATGGATCTTACTTGTTATTAAAAAAATAAAAACATGTCTTAGTAAATTAATTATATTAATACAATTTTGTTCTTTTTTAGTGTGTAATTTTGTTAGCCTCCAAAATACAATTGACTAGATAATTACTTTAATAAAAAACAACAACTTAAAATTGTTATTTATCTAAGAAATGTATGTAGAAAAACTCATATTGACAGTCAGTAATTAAGGAGTGCGATTTGAAAGAAAATCCAATTGATCAATGTGACAGCGTCTTCCGTTGGTTTGAGTATGTTGAGAGGATGAGTGTGGATCTATTGACGAAGCAAATATATGAAGGTAGAGTGTGTGGATCAAAAGGAAGGTGTAGGCCATGTAAGACTGGCTAAATGTTGTAGATGAATCTGTGAAAAAGAGAAACAAAGAGTTTTAAGAATACAAGAGCATGTATTACTCTGTGTATGAATGTTGTTGAAGAGAAGGAAATATACAAGGATAGAGAAGTGTGGATAAAGTTAATGTGGATGGATTAGGTACGGAGATATAGTTTTCTGAGATATGTTCACACAGTTTCTTGCTTATCTCATAAGGGAAAGGCGTTTTTAAGTAGGTATGTAAGAGGGTTGCGATGATTTATAGCCATTTTAATTTTCAAACTGACAGACGAATCCTCCTCCCCCTCACTCCAATAAGTTGTAAGAACACGCCAGGGGGTCTGCGCCCCACAAGGTGTGCACCCACGCGGGCAGGTGCACGTGCGAGTTCTCCACCCCCTCCACTGTATTATTGAAGCAGCACCTCTTCATTTATTCACACCACCAAAACCTCCCCTTTCAATCCCTCACGGACTCGCGTTTCACCCCCTCATCAAGGGCAGAGAGTCGCCCTTAAATAGACATCGGAAACCATTGCTCCATGCCGCTGAATAGTACAGTACCGGGGGTTGGATACGTCTCATTGGTGAGGGGTGTGACTCATGCTTGATGTCAGTCCTATAAGGCTCGATTCACATTACATTTAACGTTCCGGCTGCGTCACGTCTAAATATTATTCAATATATTTTAATAAGTAGCATTGCTTCTGTGCTGGCGGTTCGGGGTTCAATCCTCGGTCCCGGGAGGGATTTATCTGATTGCCAAACCCTTCCTTCACCTCTGACAAGACGTGTATTAATCACAACTTGTGAATGTGAGGAATTCCAGGCCTCTACCGTGGTTTGGATCCCACGTTAAACTGTAGGTCCTCCATTTGATCTCACAATCACCCTACCATTACACATTAGCGTTAGTGCATATAACCCGAACGGATGGTCAGACGCGGTGATGATGATGATGATGATAATAATAATAATAATAAGTGGCATTGGTACTGCACGGTTGGCCTTGATGGTCTTAGGGTTTGACCAAACTGGCGAGCGAGCACGTGATTAGCAGAAGCTCTCGATAGTTGTTGATGAGGAGGCAAAGGTTCGAATCTTGGCTCAGTGAACTGAGGGTGGTTTTTGACAAGTGATTTATTGTTGTGTTTTTCTCATCCTCTCTCCACGCTAATGGTGATTCTTATTTGTAAAGGCCTACTTTTAATATAATATTGAAGTATTTTAACATATCAGTCTTACATATATAGATATGGCTTATGATCATACCAATTAAATTAGGTCGTTAGTAGCAAGTGTGCCAAATCTATCGATAGTTATAAAAATGTCAAAATGATTAGTTTTCCTAACACTCAATGAACCAACATACAATAATATTGCCTAACGCCTGTAAACTAGACTGTACCGTCTTGAGCGCGTGCGCTCAGTCGCCGTCCCCTTAGGGTAAAGTGCTCGCCTACGGGACCCGATGTTCGTGGGTTCAAACCCAGCCGGTGTCGACGTAAAGTATGTGAAAATACCTTTTCTGGCAAAATTGGTAGGTTCTTTCGCTCCCGCTCATAGAAATTCTCTTTTTCTGATATGATCAGTCGGTTCAGAAAGTGCAGGTCAAATGCCTAAAATAAATAATATAAATACTGTTTGATTTATTGCATAAATAAACGTAGTGTGACATGATTAAACTAAATATATCAATGATAATCTATGTAATCCACTAAGACACTTATGGGTTCCGTTGGTTATTTGCAAAGCTTGTGATTTTAAGATGAGGAATAATAAAATCTAAGAAAGAATTTATGAAGTTTTGGATTAAGATCTGGTTTTGAGAGGATAGTAAATAGCTACCTTTTTTTTCTAAGTAGTTTTGGTCACGAATACTTATGTATAGGTCATGGAAAAGCATGAAAATGTGTTTTAAATAGTTCGGTAGACACTATGATACGTAATTGTGTGCTGCTAGGACCTGTAGCCTTACGTCGAGAAAAATGCATATTATACCTAATTAATTTAAAATAAATAATTTATTATTCTTCCTTATGACTTTGAGGAATGCAACTGGATTCACAGGTCTATCGGGAGAGTTGCCTATACCGCCCATCTTCCGGCGCTTTTATCACACTACAGACAGATGCGCGCGCGCGCATACACACACACACACACACACTCACACACAC
>CABEEJ010000592.1:0-12268 GCA_901482245.1 Timema douglasi
GGGTGATTGTGAGATGAAATGGAGGACCTACAGTTTAACGTGGAATCCGAACCACGGTGGAGGCCTGGCATTCCCCACATTCATACATATATATTACTTATGCTATTGTAGTGGGAATGAGGAAGTGTACCCGAATTTGCGCTGAGAAAGAGACCGGAAGGGGTAATCCATAAACCACGCAACGCTTTTTTCTTACCTTTTTTGCACTCCTCCATGTAACACCAGTTTAATATTTAGCCCGACCCCAACCCCCTAACTTGTGTTACGTAAGTTTTCCCATCAAATGTGAATGTCATTATTTCATAGTGAAGACTTTGTGACACTAAAAGAAGGAATCAGATTCAATAATAATCAGAATTGTTAAGTCATCTATAAATATATTTACTAACGTTGAAAACAGGAATAGTAATAATATTATTGTTTGAACATTAGAAAATATAATATCTGTGTTACGTAGCACTTTGATGTGCCTCCCCTCACCGTACACACACCCTCTTCCCCTAACAGAATTACGTGGCTTATGGATGAGCTCAAAGTCATTTTGGAAAACTACCCCCAGTACACCCGGCTGAGATTCGAACCTCAATCTCCCCGTCATCGGCCGTCTAGTCTACTGAAAGAGTGACGCGCTAGACCACACGGCCACCAAAGCGGGTATTTGAAAAATTAAACGTAAAGTAGAAGGATTCTGGTGAAAAGAAGAAGATTTTAAATAATAAAATAAATGTCTTGTTAAAATTTCGTGATGCTTGTGATGGATATTCAAGAAATGTTGAGATTATTATGTGCAGAAAATTAACACTAAACGGATCTACTGTAGAGATATTTAATTTAGGAAAAACAGTTGAGAATTTCCGAACCTCGACCTCCCCGTCACCGACAATTCAGTACATCGCAAGCTTGACACCTTAGACCACGTGGCCATTGAGGTGGGGGCAAATATTTTTTAAATATATTTTTAATAATAACTCATAAAATATGAACCAAGCACAATCGTAGTAGATTATTAAACACACGTGAAGTAATAGGAGGGGAAAAAATTGTACCACACAACCGCACTTTCTCATAAAGTCTATTGTGTACCAGCTTCAGTGGCCACATGGTCTAAGGCGTTACTCTCGCAGTAGACTAGACTGCCCATGACGTGGAGATCGAGGTTCGAATCTCGGTCAGGTGTAGTGAGGGTAGTTTCCCCCAAAATAGTTATCCACTCTCCCTCCATGCAAATTCAGGAACATTTCCTTTAAATATAACTTTTCTGATCCCTAAATCCACTAGCGTAGTTAGTACAAAAGTGTATAACCCACACGGGTAGTAAGACGTGGTGTTAACTCAAATCTATTGTAATAAGATAACACAAAATGTCTACAGTTAGATTAAACATTCTATATCCATAAATTTTGAAGAAAATTGCTAAAGTTATTTTCATATGTGTGTAGTTTATTCAGTAAACTCACCTCTAATATTTGGGGGAAAAAAATTAAATTTAAGAATCAATAATTAATGAAGTGTATAACCCTAACGGGTAGAAAGACGTGGTGCTAAAAAAAAGTATTAAAAATTGATTTTCCGTAAATGTGATTCTCTTTCTCCTTCTTTTGTTACTCTGCGCGAGCAGTCACCATTTTACGACTAGTTTCGTTGTAATTCTACATCTTCCCCAGGTACTTAATTTAAAGAAACCCAGACAAAATATTGCCATAACTTCATTGATAATTAATGAATGCGGTGATAATCAAACCATAGATTGGCCGTTGTATCTTTGAATTTTCTTTTGGTGTTAATATAACATTTAGATTTCTTTGTTATGAAGCATTGAGATTTTTGAAACACATTTTAAAGTTTAGTAAGGAGAGATAGTAGATTAATTTAAGAATTAACAAATGTATATTTTGTCCGCACGCATCAGAACAGCATAAGGAGAAAGAGAATCACAGCGACGGATCATCAATTTGTATGATACATTGATTGATTATGAAATTAATATATTATCTTTCCTTACTAAACTTGTGTTTGGAAAAAAAAAATATCACCGGGTCTTACTACCTGCTCAGGGTATATGCACATATAATAATTAGATGGATTAGTAATTATTTTAATGATGAGGATTGAAGCATTTTAGAGGTAATCTACCCGCATTTGCATGGAGTGGGAAATCATTTTGGGTGAAACCAACCTTAGTAGATCCACTTGGGATTCGAACCCCAACCTCCCTGACATCATCAAGCTAGTCGAACACGTGATTGATACCTTAGAAAATTCGGAGATGGGTAAAAATACATTCTTACTTATAATGTAACATTCCCAAATATTAATTTAAAACAAAATTAATAGGGTCGATTTCAAAAAATTCGAATTTTCCCTTAGCTACCTTAATTTAAAGGTCGAAAATTTTCATTTTCGAACCAAGGTACTCTCTCGACCACGGTTTACAAGGTGGGTGATGCGCCAAGTGGGTGGAAGGGGTGTCACCGCGACGCTTTGTGGCTGTTAATTATCTCTTTCTCTCTCGCCCTATGTAAACTCAGTGGGTTCGATGGTTTATCGGGTCATTCCCTCCAGACAAACTTCATCCTCCCAGTGGCGGACACACAGTGCTACAGGTCCGGCGAGGGGAGAGAAATCATCATCATCATCATGCTCACACCAGTGAGTACGTGGATGAAGGCGTCAGTCGCATGTAGCCCACATCATTGCCCACAAGGTATAAGGCGTCATTCTCTCAATCTAATGGACTGACAATGATGGGAAGATCGGGGTTCGAATTCCAATCGGGTGTACTGAGGTTTTCTAAATGGTTTTCCACCCTCTCTCCACGCAAATGTGGGTACACCTCCACTAAATTCAACCTTCTTCATCCCTAACACATTAGCGTACTTAGTACGTATGCCTACAACATGAACGGGTAGTAAGACGTGGTAACGGAAATAAAAGTATCGTGAAGTCTAGTTTTGTCGGTGTTGGGGTGTGGTTGGGGTTCGAATACATTCCACTTGTTCTGAGATAGCTTTTCCTAAAGGGCTCCCTTCTAGCCCTCCACGCAAATGTGGGTACATTTTCTCTAATTTACACCTTTTTGTGTACCTCGTTTGTGTAAATACACGGGTATCAAGAAGCAGTCACGAAAAAAAGAGATTGTCTTATTTCTTTTGGATGAATTTTTTCTTCAATTTTTTGCTCGACGTCTTACTACCCGCCTGGGTCCACCAGCATTTAACCATACAAATGGGATAAGTATGATGAAGGTATAATTGAGAGTAAAATGTACCCAAATTTGCCTGGAGGGAGAGTAGACAACCTTTTAGGTTAAAAAAACCTAAACGCCCAGCCGGGGTTCGAGCCCTGTAACTTCCCACCACTAGCAAACCAGACTAGACGAGAATGACGTTTAGTCCGCCTGCCCATCGAGGCGAGTTGGGAAAGATTATTGAAATAAAATGAGATTTTCAACTAAATTAAAGATAGTGCTAAATTTACACTCTGACATGAAAATTGAAACCAGGACCATTTCTTAGACCTCATTATTTAACTATATTAAATTAAATTAAAGACTTGCCCTTATCCGTTGTATTCATATAGGCCAATATGATTTACATCTATTGGAGGGCTTAGCGCAATGACATACTTTGCCAGAAAATAAAAATTATAATCTATATTAATGGACAGTGTTGAGAGGCCCTGTTTTAACTTGACCTGTTTGCATTTCGTCTGTCTAGAGATATTAGCTCCACAATAGCTGTCAAATGCTTGGGGCAATAATATCGAAATTTCTTTGAGCCAATTGATGTTTGTACTAAATAGTTTTTCAATCAAACTATCCGGTTTTTTTCTCCCACAATGTCTTACTACCTGTTCAGCCTATATTGAATTTAGAGGAAGTGTATCAACATTTGCGTGAAGGAAGAGTGGAAAACCATGTTGGAAAAAACCACCCTCAGTACACCCGACAAGGATTCGAACCCCGATCTCTCTGCCATCGACAGTCTAGTTTATTGCGAGAGTGACGCCATATACCATGTGGCCACTGAAGCAAGTAGTAACCTGTTTCAATATAACGTCCGCTCAAAAGTTTTTTCGTTTAATAAATCATTTCAATTATTTTGAATTTAAAATTCTAAGCAATCGATCGAGTACGTTGGACGTGTTTATTTTAAATTTTGAAATATATTGTGAAACTGATGTCTTAAACCACGTGAACAAAGATTAATCTCGATGAATATAATGTATTAAATAATGTATGCGTTTGTTTTCTGTCAGGGGTGGACTGGGCCACCGGGAGGTGTACCTGTGGCCCGCTTTGATTTGAACTGCCGCAACTACCTACTTAAAACTCAAAAATATACATTCAGTTAAAATTTATATTTTTTATTAAATTTTAATCAAAAGTTTCACGGAGTAATTCTAAGGTGCCCAGAATACAACATTTGTGAGGACATGCGATGGCATCAAAAATGTAAAACCATCCTGCTGGATGTGTTTTTGTGTTGTATATAAGCAAACGTAAAATTATCTGTTAAGTGATTTACACAAATAGCGAAGATCATTCTAAAAACTTAAGGTAGGATGGAAGGGGATGCGAGAAAAAACGAGTGTGTTTGTAGTTTTTATGGCAAAATATTATTTGGTCAAAATAAATAAAATATGAATGGAAGATATTCAACAACAGTTGATATCACCATGTGAAGAAAATTAAACTCTATGTTTGTACTGGAGCAATATATATATATTTTTTTTTTTTGCCAAAAAAAGTTTTTCTATAAAAACTTCAAAAACACTGCCCTTTTCTTGCATTTCCTTTCATCCCACCTTGAATATATCAATAAAACAGCCAGTCCAAACATTTATAAGCATTTTTGCTCGTGTCAGTAGAAAGTAGAAATTCATCATCGATAATGTAGTAGAAATTGCCTCGGTATTAAACTAACTGATAATAAACATAAATACTTCACTTCAGCTAAGACTGCAACATAGCTTCAGTGGTGGTATTTATGAATGTACCTATGATCGTGGGTTCAAAACCCAGCTGGGGTTGACGGATTTTCCTTGAGCGGTAAAAATCTGTAGCACAATTTATTTCGGAGGTGAAGTAAAGCCGTTGCCCCCATGTTGATTGTGGCATGTAGAATAACCCTGGAAGGTGTATGAAAATACCTTTCCCGGCAAAATTGATAGGCCCTTTCGCTTTCGTTCATAGAAATTCTTGTGTACTGACATAATCAGTCAGTTCAGAAATTGCACGTTAAATACATAAAATAAATAAAAAATTAAAGATCAAAAGGATTAAAACTCCTGGCAAGGTTGGCCGAGATGTTGGTGTGTGGATGGCCACGGTTCGATCGCTGCTTGCGAATGATTCATTTTATAAAAATACTAGTCAGAGTTTTTCAAACTGGTCTATCTCATAGTTATCTTAAGCTCAATGAGTCAATTTTAGAATATTCTTTGTTTTTCACAATAGAGAATAGCATCAGTATTATTATCACCAATTTTTCCCAAATCTGAATGAAGGACCTTTGCCAAAGGCGCAGCCAGAACATATGATGTGTTTCGTTTGTATTTTTTTGCTTTTAAAATTTAACTGTCGTTATTGAGTGTTCATAATATTATGTTAAGGGCCATCATAGTATTTTGTAGTCCCGGGCCGTTTGGAATCTGACAGTCTACCCCTGTTTTCTCTTTAACATGCGCCCCAAGGAAAAATGTCATAGCCATATCAAAGGAGAAAGTATGGGAGATATTGCAACTTGAAATCTAGAGAGAGATTCTAATATTATAGTAATAGTTAAGATTTTAGAAAATCAATAATCCATAATCTTAAATAATTGTTCTGTTATCTAATTTTATAAAAAATTTGAACTTTCAGAAACCAATACAAATATGCTGTCTACTATTTGAGTAAGTGTAGGATGACAATTAAATTCAACAGTAGGTGTTATTAATTTAAGTTGTTATATATTGTTATATATTAAGTTGTTGCCTCAATCTCACAAATGTTTTAAATGAAATTTTCCGTCGGTTAGTGTCCCCGTCTTGCCCCGAGTCCTACTGTCTCGAACATAGCGTTAAAACAAACGAGAGGACATTTTTTGAAAGTGCCAACCTCCCCTCACTCCCTCTTTTTCAGGAGGGAGTGACACGTCGTTCAACCGCAGCCGTACGTCACTTGTCACATTTGCGACTAGACACAGCGGGCTAAGACGTCAGGGGAGACGGGCGCTTCCTTCATCATCAATAGACATAGGATAACCATGCAATAAAAGTTACTTTTGCAAGATACTGGTTAAAGGAAATTTTAGAAAATACTAAAATATTTCTTTCGCAGTCAACATTGTTAACGTTTTATGCTATTGTTGGTGCTATTTCGTAGGAATTAATATTATCTCTTAAAAGTGCCTGCTTAAAATCAATTGACCTAGCGTATAAAAATATGAAAATTGTTTTAGGAATTTTTTTAACTGTCAAAAAGTTTCTTCCTATCTAAATCGGACTGTAGGTGTGTGGCCAAAATGTAAAAATATATGTGTTGGTAGGATTCTGGTATATGACAGTTATAAATTCTAATAAAACTACTTAAATACATTCATACGCTAAGTTATGTGATATTAAGCAATCACTTTTGATGGATATATTATCAATACCTATAAAATAAGACTTAAAAATCCCAACAATGTATTGTATGATCGATACACCGTACACTACATAAATTGTGAACACAATAATAGCATTGGTTTATTTTTTAAGTACACGTCTTAACGCCTAAGTTAACTCTTGATTTGTGGACTGTGGATAAATTAAAGTATAAAACTTATCGAGTTTTCTCAAATTATAAAACTCACACAGTCAAAAAAAAAATTAGTTTGGAAAATTTTGTCCTGCCACTTTTGTGTTGAGAACAGCCTAAACCAATAACAATAAAAGTGCATTTGTTCCATTTAGCACAGTTAAACTGTTTATCTGTGGAGGGAGGTCAGGAGGAGGAATGGGAAGATCGGAAAGAATACATCCCTCCTTCTATCCCACCCTCCCCTCATCCATCCCAAACCCCCACAGAAACAGTACAGGTCCAGATTACCACTCAATAGCACCAAGCACTTCCAATTACCCTAGAACTATTCACGATAAATTTCTCCTCCGAGAGATCCTACAATATCCCTTCCCCTTCCTAGTTTCACTCCCCACCCCCTTACAATCCCACACCCAAAAATCTCTTACCCTACCAGAGCTTGGAATAATCGTCGACTAATGGAATGAAATTGACTGAAAAGGATATAGCACTAACTTTTATTTTATGTGTTTGTGTTTTTATGTGTGTGCTATCCTTTATTTTTATTCTTCTATATTTTTTTTCTGTTCAACTGTATGATTGGAAAGAATCGTATCCAATACGAGACAATTTGTTCACGCTAGTGTTTTGCAATCTACAATTTTTTTTTTCTCGTTTTCTCTTCCCTAGATTAAATTGGATAGACTGTATTATCAAAGCAATATCGTTGATTGTAAACAAATTGATTACAAAGTGTGTTTTTTCCTTTATTTTATTTTCTCCCCGCATTCGATTTATTAAAAAAAAGAGTGTTGAGTCATCATTAGAAAACTTCTCTTAAATTCTAATAACAATAAATTTACCGTCGACATTATTCTACCAGTATTGTAGTTCCTATAATCATCCTTAGAGAATATACATTACCACTGGTTCAATTTCAATATTTCATTCTTGACCCCATTTCTTTTGTCTGAAGAATATTTCACACAGAGTGCGTTGCATTACAATATGTTCATCAAGTCTGACACCAATTACTACTCTATTTGTAATATTCCTCAATTTCTTCAATGTTGTGAGTCCACGCATTCTGCTATGAACCATCAATTACTCTTCAGATTAATATTCCACAATTCATTCATTGTTGTGAGTTCACCCAGTCTGACATCAATGAGTAATGAGTAATATTTTACTATATCTTCATTGTTGTGCTTTCATCTAGTTTTCAATCAAGTACTGATTAGATTAAAATTCCACACTATCAAGTAATCTCTGGATTAACTAACATACCACATTATCCTAACTGTTGTGCATTCATCCAGTCTGTATTCAAATACTCTCTGGAAGAGTACTCCAGATTGTCTTCATTGTTGTTAGTTCCACATCATATCACCCTATTCCGTTCACGATAGGTTTTTACCTGGATGACAGTTCGAAAATCATATGTTTAGGTTTTGGGTTGCCAACACTTGTAAAAGATCACAGTTTTGTTATAAATGTAAATATATTTAATTACCTGTTATATACTACATTTAAAATAACGTAAACTTAAGTTTTCTCATACTATTTCATTTTTTTAAATAATTTCTTTTTATCCATCTCGAAACAATATTTTTAACATAATTAAAAGTACTTATTTTTCGTTTTGGAACGTTACTGATTTTGTGTAATATAGTGCACATATCAATACCTTTTAATACAGGCATCGTATTTACTTGTAAAAGAGAAAATTGTCATTTTTTTACATACAATAAATGATTTTATGATTATTTTATCGTATTTTGAAATATTTAACTGAATAAAATATTTTCATCAACCGCGTGTCTGCATCATTGTAAAAAAACTTGTTTACCGTTATGTTCAATCATATGGTTTAGGTTCTTCAGTCGCCATTTTGAAGCTATGTTCGTTTGAAGTTTTTGTGAAAGTGGTGTTAATATATTTTTTAAGGGGAATAAAACTATAATTAAACTTTGTGTCCGACCTCAAATAAATATATAAATAATATTGGCCTAATTTACTGTGGTTAACTATCACATTAATATATTACCATCTGTTTTCATTACAGTCTTCCAAAGTGATGGATGTCAGCTCTTGGCGTAGAGATATATTAGGGATTACTTCTAGTAACATTTCGAGCTGTCATCCAGGTAAACTTAGCTCGTGAATGAATATCTGCTTATTGACACTAATTGGTAAGGGAGGTGGAAGGTACAATGTAAAAATATGTACCCGGATCTACGTGGAAGTAGAACGTGAATCCATTTAGTGTGAATATAAAACAAGTGCATCCGCCCGGAATTTGAGTCTATGACCTCCTCGGCAAACGGGAATGATGCCTTAGTCTCCTTGTCCACCGGTGTGTGTTTTGGCCGTACAATCATCGGCTAGTACGTTCTTCCGCGAGGGCGGGGAGTGGTAGCAAAATATACGAGTTTGTCGACTCTGCTGTGACGATATTGATTGTCAAGTGAAGTGGACTATAACCTAGGGGTTGGCGTGGGGTTGGTAGAAGAAGGGGGTAGGATTTGGGGGTAACAATTACCCGAATTGAACTTCTATCGCTTCTGTGAAGGGTCATTACTATTTCCCTTCTTTCTGGGGTGTATATAGAGCGTTTGGTCACTCAGCATTACAACCATTGCGTTGTTTTTTATTAAATTTCAATTGTTTGTAGTCCTCTTCGGCGAGGACACGCAACCAAACGTCAAGCTCATCGTCTTGTTCACCGACGACAGGGAGGTCGGGGCTCTATTCTCAGCCGTGGGTACCGAGGGTATATATATTTTTTCTTAAATAGTTCCCCTATTTTTCTCCACGCATCTTCGAGTACATTTCCTTAACAATATACCTTTCACCAGTGCAAGTGCACCGCTTATAATTTCATTCAGAATAATATTTAATATTATTTTATTTAAATAATAACACTTTATAATGAATCAATAAAAGGCTATTATATTGATTGTATTGCTTGCAGTTCATTGTGAAATAATAAATTATTATTTTGTCTTTGCGCTTGCTCGTATCATTCTAATCTTTTTGGACCAGCTTAAAATTTATCTAGCAAAATATTTCAATATTATACTTATCATAAAATAATTAGTTATTAGCCTATTTATTTGAACACAATTGTTTTTTGCTAAATCTTTTGCGAGCCAGTTAAAAATTAGTTAGCGGGCCGGATCTGGCCAACGGGCCCTTAGCGTGCAGTTCGTTGCTCTATACTATTCAACTTGTGAGCTTGATTGCTAGCGCTCCTTCACGCAGATTTATCTGCGCATGCGCATGGAAAAACAGTGAGATTATTGACCTAGCATATTATCATCATCATCAGTTATTTCCAGTCTGTGGCTGAGTCAGTTCAGTTTAGTAAAATTTCTCCAAATTCCTCCATCCTTCTACCATTTTTCTCACTTCAATTGCTTCCAGTTTTCCCCTCTCACACACTTTCTGTAATCTGCTTCTCACATCTCTGTCTTAGCCTCCCTTGTGGTCTTTTCCCTGCATACTTCATTTTAATCATTTTCTTTGGCATCCTCTAATTTATATCCTCATTATATGCCCATCTAAGTCTCGCTTCCTCTACTATCTATGTATATTGTATACCCCACCCCCACTCTTAATTTTTTGTTCTCCTGAGTACTTCATAGCAGATTGGTCTTGTTTCTGAGCTAACAAAAAACTAAATAATTAAGAGAGAGAATATATCTATATTAATTGTATGCTAGTTTTACTATAAGGTATTTCGTTAATTGATTTTGATTTTATTAAGTTGCAAAGTAATATTACTGATGTAAAATGTTAACATAAGAAAAATGAATGAATGATAGGTTATACAAAAAGTGTGTAAATAATAGTTTAGAATATTTTGATTTGTGCACAACTTGTTTTATTGATCACCAGCCGCCATTTCCCTTCTCCACCCTTAGTCCATTGCTGCAATTAAATGCTGATGGTATGTACAAGGCCGAGAAGAAGCCGTGCAGTCAATAAAACAAATGGTTTGCAAACAAACATTAATTTCAGCAGGAACGAACATTTCAATGATTCCTTCAAAAGGTGGTTTGAAAATCTCATCAAATTATTAAAGACCCTCGGGTATGTTTGCTTTATTTTTATTTTTTAACCACGTCTTTGCACCCGTTCGGTTTATACATACATATATATTAACGGGATTGGGTTTAGTGAAGAAGAACTTTATAGCAAATGTACCCTAATTTAGCGTGGGGGGAGAGGGGAAAACAATTGAGGAAAAACCACTATTATTACACCCGACCGGGACTCGAGCCCCAAGCTCCCCGTCATCGGCAATCCAGTCTGTCATGAAACGTTAGAGTGACGCGTTCGATCATGCGATCAACGATGTGGTTATGAAACTCTAATGCCGAATTAATCAATGCTATTCTCAATGACAAAATATTAATTGAGAAGCGTGGCCCTAATTATTAATTTTTGCTTTGCGACAACTGCTTGTACAGGCCATACGCATTTAATAACATTAATGAGTGAGGAGTGAGGAAGGTAGAGCTTAGAATAAATACACCCATATTTGTGGGGAGGGAGAGTATGAAATAATTTAGAAGGGAAAAAACATCTTCAATACAACTCGCTGATAATTGAACCCCGAATACCCCCTCGCTGGCAAACCAGACTAAGCGATATTGGTATTCGAAACATCCTCGTTCCCCGTTCCTTTGTTTCGGGAAGTGTTGGACGAGCTGTCAACACGCCTGGCTGACCTGGAAAGCTGAGTGTTTCGATATGATTTCAAGTCGCACTCCAATGCGATTATACTTGCTCATTCCAGGCAAATTTTGGAATAAATCCCTCTAAAATTTGATCATATCTTTATGTTTCCTTAGTTTATTTAGTTTTTATGTCTTGAATACTTGATCTAGAGGATAAGGATGAGAAGAGTAGTAAGAGGAAACGCACCCGCATATGATTAAACCTCAGTGAAAAGTTGCATGTGGAACTTCAGGAACCGCCCCCCCCCCCTCTCTCTGTGTATCTGGCTGAGATTCGAACCTTGACCTTCGTCATCGCCAGAAATCCAGTCTATCGCGGTAAGAACGACTCGTAAACGATTATAGGCGGTTGCCCACTGCATCTTACTACCCGTTCGGTATATACACTTATGTACTTATTACGCTAATGGTTTTGAGTATAAGGAAGGTTATGTCTAGAGGAAGTGTACCCGCATTTGCGTGGAGAGAGAATGGAAAACCATTTTGGAAAAACTTATTACACACGACCGGTATTCGAACTTCGATCTCCCTTTCATCGGCAGTCTAGACTGCTGCTAGAGTGACACCTTAGATCATGCGGCCACTGAAGCAGGTGTACTTTTATACCGATATAGCTCGTTGGGGAAGAAAATCGAACGAAAGTTTGGGGAGAAATCAACCCTTATATGGATAAAAACACTGCGTCTAGCATTAATTACTTTTTAGAGGATTTCTTGATACTTCACACGACATCGGGGCACGGGACCGGGGTGGGTGGGGG
>CABEEJ010000592.1:14677-44401 GCA_901482245.1 Timema douglasi
CTGACAAGACATCTTGTGAATGTGAGGAATGCCAGGCCTCCACCGTGGTTCGGATTCCACGTTAAACTGTAGGTCTTCCATTTCATCTCACAATCACCCTACCATTACACATTAGCGTAAGTGCGTATAATCCGAACGGGTAGTAAGACGCGGTGCTAATAATAATAATAATAATAATTTACTAACCACGTGTTCCAAAGTATCACTATTGCAATAGACTGCCAATAGCGGTGAGATTAGGGCTTGAATCATGGTCGAGTCTACCGAGAGTGGTTTATCCTAACAGGTTTTTCAATCTCCCTCAACGAAAGTGTGGTTACACTGCATATAAATGCAACCTTCCTCATCCCTAACAAATTAGCAAGAATAGTACTTAGATTTACAACCTGTACAAGGAGTAAGACGTGGTACTAAAATAACTCGACTTCTTAAAGCTACCTGAAACATCGCATAGGTTTTTTACATTCTCGCTATCTTACAGGTAGAGAAAGTATTGTAATAATAAAAAAATCTAACTCGAGATTTTGATAAATCTCGACGTTTCACGACCCCCAGAATCCAAAATGGTTTTTGGATTCCCGTCTGTCTGTACCTCCTGTTAGAGCCTAAACTATTTTACCGATCAG
The DNA here is from genome assembly GCA_901482245.1 of Timema douglasi. Classification (NCBI taxonomy): domain Eukaryota; kingdom Metazoa; phylum Arthropoda; class Insecta; order Phasmatodea; family Timematidae; genus Timema; species Timema douglasi. The sequence continues at coordinate 15,304 of CABEEJ010000592.1, forward strand.
GCTAAAACTTGGTATCTAGGGTCTTCATAGGGCTGCCCCGAGGGTTTTTGAAATCGAATATCTGACCCTAAAATTAAGGGTAGTTTCCTTTAGGGCGGAATGAGAAAAAAATCGATTTTATCAGAATCGGCTTTAACGATTTTTATTAAATTTCATTTATAAGCTTTGATCCATATTACAAACCAAATGGCTAACCTCAATTTTTTACGGGTTCCGGTCTGATGCGTTAATTCTAATCTTTAGTGGTATCTCTGAGAGTCTTTGAGATATGAAACTATTTATCATCACATACATGTAGATCTATTTATAATAAACATCTTTTACTTTCAATATATTTTTATAAAACCAATAGTTTTCAAGCTATACGCAAATATATATATTTTTTAACTTTTCCAACACTTTAAGGTAAAATATTATGACCGTAAAAAAATTTAATCCGAGATGTTGATGGATGTCGACGTTTCATGACTCCCCGAAACCTAAAAAGTGGTTTTTGCAACGCCATCTGTCTGTGTGTCTGTCGTACCCTAAAATTAAGAGCCTTTTCAAAAGGGTGAAAAGAGAAAAATTCCATTTTCTTAAAATCGGCTAAAACGATTTTGATTAAAATTCGTATTCAAACGTTGATTAAGATTATAAACAAAATGATTTTTTTCATTTTCCCATGAAAATTACTTTTAGGGTTCTTTACAGAAGAAAAAATGTATATATCTCCGCAAATGTATGAGATACTAAATAACTTTTCATTGTAAAGTTTAGTACTATTAGAAATAAACAAACTTTTATTTGAAATATATTTTTATAAAACCAATAATTTCGGAGATATTTGCAAATATATCAAAACAATTTTGTGAGCTCTAGCTGTGAAAAGATACTACTTAAGTATAAACACAATAATTTTCTAAGGCCATAGAGTAAGCAAATAAGTAAGTCTTTCAAGAAGTTGATGTTTTTCCTTTTACCTCTAAGGGGTACAGCACAGGAGCGAATACAGGATTTTCGTGAGGTGGGAGGGGACGGGGGTGCTCCCATCCGTATTGGGTTGAGGGGGGGGGGGGGCCCCCCAAACCTTTTCACANTCAAGAAATTTTGACATAAAAATACTTCAAAATTTGAAAGTAAATCTTTAAGTAATTTTTCAGTGTAACACTAACTTGAGAATAATCCTCTAATGAAGGTATAACTCGAAATTTGCGATTAGTATTGAAATTTATTAAAAGCAAATAATAAGAATATCAATAAATTGTATATATTTAAACATTATAACACTTATATATAAATAGTTTTAACTATTCAATCAACTAAACAAAATAGATGGAATTATTCAGATTTCTAACAATCGAACTTTAACTCCACTCAAGTTATTTCTCATTCTAAACCGAAATTTTACCACTAAGCGATACTAACACGTTATTTAAAAATACATTATTTTAAAGATCTTTATTTACTATTAATCATTGAAATAGTAATAATAAAAATGATAAAATCAATATAACCCTAAACAAGGTTTGTGCAACAATGTGAGAGGTGAGCAACTTAAATTTAGGTAATTTCATTATGGCTATTTTCATCCCTTTAATAATTAATGGGATTGCCTTAAGTATTTATAATAATTACCGTATATTAATTATTTAATAATATTACCAATAACAGCTTAAAAAATAAAATATTGTTAGGGAGATAGTATTACATGACAATAAAACTAGTAGTGCCTTTAACATTGATTTAATTGGTTTATTATTTTGAACGGAGGCACGCGGCCCCCATGCTCCTGTCCTGGATCCACCCCTGGTACAGCAATGATCTATCTCTCTCATTTTAGACTCAATAGTCAATAATTACCTATTTTATTGGTCAAAATTTATAGAAGAGAAATTTAATAGCAATGCGATAAACATAAGATGTGCATTCCCTAATAAAATTCTGAAAATTTTAACCATAAGTCAAAATTTTAATACGAAGTGTAGACCCTTGGGGACCTAATATTGATATTTTTTATTGGTTCAAATATACAAATGAAGACGTTAATTTTTTTAAATAGTATTATAAAATTTAAAACCGCAAGGCAAAAAGTTTTACTTATGTATAACGCAATTTGTTCTTGGGTTCGTTAATGTATATTATATTATGAATTTTGAGTAAATATATCCATCTTTAAACAAAAGAGCGAGAAAGTCCGTGCAAATTTCCGTACCATTTATTTTAATTGCTATTACATCGATAATTTACTCATTTTTAGTGATGGAAAGAAAAATACTGATAGAATTATCTTATTGAAAGAGAATTATTAATAACAGTATGTATTGGTACCGAAATAATATGTAGGAAGCTTTAACTGAGTTTCATGTTATTTTAAGTACAAACATGTTTTTATATATACTTTTAAATATTGTAGTTAAATATAGGAAATAAATAAACCTTTAGTTTAGTAGAATTGTTTCTATTTTATGTATTATATCACTCAAAATAATAATGTAATCATGAAATATTAAGATAGTGCTGGGATATTTGTTTATCTCATTTACCAATAAAGCAACAGCAAATTTTAATCAAGATTTCCGTGTGTTGGTTTAAAAAGATTATATTGCAATATAAAAATTTTCTTAAAAAATTGTTTTTAAAAATTTTAAGAACTCAAAGTTAAAAAAATATTGGTATCGAAAGGAAAATATCAGTTTTTTATTAAGTTTTAATACTTTCTTTCCATCCTTAGTTTAGCCTAACAACAAGACTGCAGAACATTAGTTTATCACTCAACTGAATGTGGTTAAACTTTATAGTGAGAAATGCCCAAATTTGATTGTACTCGTACATATTCTATTAGGTGATCAAATGACAAGGTGTCACTGTTGCAACAGATTGTACTGCCAATGACTGGGAGATCAAGGTTCGAATCTAGGTTGGACGTACAGAGGGTGATTTTTACTAAATTGTTTTTACCCTCTTGTAGCCTTCTATCAGGTCTAATATAAAGGTTAACTAAATACAATGAAGGAGAATTCATTGGAAAAAGCAGAAATTAAATTAAGAAGAAAAAAAAAAATTCTGTAAAAACATGGAAAATATACAATACCTGGACAATATTTCTTATAAGAGTTCAGAGAATTAATAATTGGTTTCAAATTTGTCACTCTTACTAAGTGAACTGACACATTCACATTTACTGTTGCAAAATAAAATATAAGATTGAATGAGTCCAAAAACAAAGTGACTAAGTCACTTAATCTAAATTACCAAAGATTTAAATTTATCTTTAAAATAAAAGGAGTTTAGATTTCAAATCTTTAATTTTTTCCCAGATGAATTGACACATTTACATTCATTTTTATATATTTAGAGTTTGGATTTAGAACATGGATTTTGAATAAAAAAACCATTTTAATTGAAATGAAGTTACATTTATGCCAAAAGTAATATTTTAAAATATATAAACAGCATTCGCGGCTCCCTGATTTCCGCCTCCTAAGCGAGGTGTGACCTCATAGTGTAGGCAGAAAGTAGACTTTCATTATGTGGATTGTGTCACGAACATATCCAGGAACAGAACGGGGGGACGACGACGACGATGACGATGACGACGCATCAGCTAGAAGGCCCAAGATAGACCTAGAATAGTCCAGCACCAATGATGTATACCTTGCAGCTCTTCAACGCATTGTCCCATGCTAAGTCTACGCAACACAGGAACATAAAGTAATCATTATGCTTAGTTTCCAATTCAAGGAAGACACATACGTCGTAGAAGACAAAGCCACAATCTTGATGACACCATCTTGAAATATCATTGTCCTGGGTGTAGTTTTGCAGGATGGGTGTGGCCTTTCATTGTTGAAGTAGGCGAGTCCATGTTCTCACTTTAGTGAGAATAGACAAGACTAAATTATTTGGGGAACAAGTTATGTTAAGATGGCAATATTTGTTCGGTGGGCTAATATTTTGATAAAGTAGAGGTTCATTTCTGTAGAGGTGTAGCAGCAGGGTGGACATATGCCTTTGATGAAAAGGACAAAAAGACTCGAAATGTAGGACATTCAAGAAAAATGTAGGATGTTACAAAATAAAAGTTCAAAATGTACTTGTACAAAACTTCATTTCTTTTATTGAACATTAATGAAACACTGTAAGGCAGGGCCCTACTGTATTATGTTAAAATATAGCACAAACCTTTTAACATGGAGAAGGATGTGGTATTGAAATAAAATGCAGAAAATTTCACTCGAAGATGATGTTTTTCAGTGTTTTCATGAAAATGTTGACATTTTATCTATTTATAATTTTTGTACTTATCTAGTAAGAATTTATTAGTAAAACATTTGCATCTTGATATAATTATTGCTTAACTGTATTTTTAAACAAGTAAAAATATAGTTATCAGCTTGTAAAAATAAAGGGTCTAGTTATTCGCCGAGTTCAGTTCCTAATGAAACAGCAGTAACTTTTAATCAGGCTCTCATAGTGCGGGTTTAAAAATTTTACATTACTAAGACAAATACATAAATTATAGCCAAGTGATTATTTCTTTCAATACCATCCTATTCATAGATTAAGTATTTATATGAGTGAGAGTATTAAGTAAAAAGTATTGATAATGAATTGAAAATACACACACCTACCCAGAAGTAAACATTTGAATGAACTTAACATTTCACTGGTAGTTATAATACAGGCAGGCTGCCACAAATAAAACTGGCCCTAACCGCAAACACACAGGCAGACAGACACATATGAAGGTTCACTGTTGCACCGTTTGCGACAGTAGAGGTAAACAGAAGCTCCGGAGAGTGAAACTGGTGGCACATATTTCAAGCAGACTTTAAACAAAAGTTTTTCTCTTTTAAATCCCTATTTGCGTTGGTCCTGGACATTTGGGAAATGATCCAAGGAGTTGTTTCAAGGATGAGATGGTAGTAAAGAAACATATACTTCCTTAAATTTTCAATTTAATTTTTTATTTTGTACTGATACAGTTAAGCCATGCTAGATTTTTTTTTTAAGTTTCTTCAAATAAATGAGATAAAATAAGGCCAACTTAAGTTACAACATACTTTGCTGATTTTTAAAGATATCTTTTGAATACACAACTTTACAATGAGTATAAAAAACTGAATGACTTTCTTTACATGATAATATAAATGGTAGGTTTGACACAAAACAATAATAAACAAATATGTGATAAACTCTTTAATAACAAGTGTCACAAAAACCAGGAACTAGCTTTACTAAAGAAAAGTATCAGACCCAATTAATATCAACAATAAAATAAACCACATAACATATATATTTGTTGAGAGCACAAAAGTATTACATTTCATTTTTAATTCAGTACTAGGTACAATATCCCTTCATATATGTGACAAAACAAACATAAATAATCTAACTACTGTTCGAAAGATAGATTCAAAGAAGAAAACAAATAATATGCTAGAACAAAGATACTTGTCACCCACATTAGTAGTTTTGAACTTCAAATTGATTACATAATATTTTAAAAAAAGGTCTCAAGTATTATACATTTATAAATGGAAATAATCAATTTAAATATAAAATTGCAGAAAGATATTTATGTAAACACCATGAATCTTAAATATCATCTGTTAATTCCAAAATACATGGACAACACCATTGTGCAAGAAATTTGACTTTTAGAAAATACAAATACATTTTTTCGTGTTATTAACATTTTACTATTTTATAAAAAGTAATGAAGAAATGAAGAATGAAGAGATTTTTTGTCTGTTTAAAGCAAAGAAAAGCATTGCCTAGGGTACTTCTGCTAGTTAATAATATTTTTTTTAAATAGAGAGCTGCAGATCATTTGAACAAGTATAAATCTATGAAAATTATTTGATAAATTTTATACACCCATTTTGGTGGTCATATGTTCTAAGGAGTCACTCCTGCAAAAAAAAAAACGGACTGTCAATGACAGGGAGCTTGAGGTTCAATCAGGTGTACTGGGAGTGGTTTTTCTTAAACGGTTTTCCACACAAATCTGGGCGGACTTTCTCTAAATTCAACCTTTTTTATTTTTAACATATTAGCTTAGTATGTATAAGTATAAACCAGGGTTCCCAAATTGTGTCACAGCCCCCTGGGGCATCGCCGGTTTTGGTCTGGGGTGTTGCAGCCATGAGGGCAAACTAAAACTTAAAGAATGGAATAATTCATACAAGAAAACACATATATTTTTCTTTTGAAAACACTCCCTTCATATGAATCTCTCATTCTAATGCTCCTTGAAAATATTGGGTACAGGGAGATTACAGGGCAAATCTGACATGTGAAGGGTGGAGCAATCTCAAAAAGTTTGAGAACCCCTGGCAAACCCCCAAGAGTGATTAAAAAAACCTTTTATCCCCATCTAAATTTGAATGTAGAGATGGGTGGTACATCCTTATTAATAAACGAGATAAATATTTAGGACAAGACCTGCATAATTACTAGTACTAAAGGTCCACAGATTATACATACATACATACATAACCACACAGTTCCCTTCCTTTTGATCCACACTCTCTTCCTTCATATATATGCGTCACTCGATCCACACTCATTCTATTTTAAAGTCCAAACCAACCTAAGACGCTTATTTCCCATTGACCTATAGGATTCCATTTCAAACCACACTCCTTCAGCACCCATTCATTACTATGACTATGTCCATACGAGTTTATCCACACACATTTCTTAGCTATTTGATACCAACTGCATTCACCTTGTTCTTGGGTTTCTACCGACAAACCTATACTTCATATCCATTAAACAATGCTGGCATCAACACACTTTTATATAATGCCATCTTTGACTCTTTCAATACTTCATTCTTTGAAATAGTCCACATACATCCAACTACTCTTTGAAATGCATTCACCCATCTGTCAATTTCACCATCCATCTTCTCATTTTAACAGAACATTCTGCCCATATACACCAACCTTTTTACTTATTCTAATAGTTTTCCGTTTATATTAAACTGACAAACATTTCCTTATCCATTCTTATCAAAAACTATCACCTTAGTTTTGGAGACATTTACACTAAGATATATTCTGCTTATTGCCAACTTATTCATGAACACATTAAACAATCATGGAGACAAGAACTGTGTCTAATATTCTGTTCAATATCGAATCATTCACTCAAAGCTCCATCGACCATAATACAAGCTTTACTTCCATCATACACTGCCAGAATTGCATTTACTAACCATGCATCCACACCATACTCTCTGAGAACAATCCATAACATACTCCCATTCAGCAGCTCAACGAAAGCACACCTTTCTTCCTTACTGCAATGCCAATATCTGGTCCATACTACCTCTATCTGGCATGAAACCACATTGCACATCCCAAATCTTTTTTTTCCGTGCACCCTCTAAAAACAAATCCCACAAAAACTTTTCCTGGTATACTAACTAATTGCCCTTAGCTCTTACATTCATTCTTAATGCCTTTGCACAAAGTAACAATGATAGCATTCTTCCAGTCATTAGGAAAATCCAAAATCCTAGCATACACATTGAACTCGCACAATCTGCCAATTAGCTCTATGCCCCCACACTTTAGCATTTCACTGCTGATCCCATTTACACAAGCAGCTTTGCCATTCTTTTATCATTTTCGTAGCTTTTAACACCTCAGCCTTGTTAATTCTTTCGCTCATCATAATATTTTCCCTATTTTATGCTACTTTCTCTATATTACCACCATACAATTGTTCGCAATACTCCCTCCAGCATTCTCTTATGCTGTTTTCATTCCAGATCATCTCACCACATTCTTTTCTTGCACTACTTGTTTCATTATCTTTATCCACTTCCAGATGCACAGGGTGTACTTTATACTCATTGTCCCATGTGCTGCAGAAACATGGACATTGAATGTAAGAGAGACTAGGAAAGTAGAAGCCATTGGAATGAATTGTGAGGAGCATGTTAGCTGTTACGAGGAGAAACAAGATTTGGAATGAAATTATCTGGGAAAGAATAGGAGTACATGAGATATCAGAGGAAGCAAGACTCAGATGGTATGGACAAGTAATGAGAATAAAAAAAGAGAGGATGTCAAAGAAAATGTTGGAAATAAACTATGTAGGAAAAAGACCATAAGGGAGGCCAAGAAAGAGACGGGAGGAGCAGATAACAGAAAGTGTTTAAGTGAGAGGAGAAGAATGGAAGCAACTAAAGGAGGAAGAGTGGTAGGATAGAAGATGGAGGTATTTTACTAAGCTGACGCGGCCATAAGCTGGAAACAATTGATGATGATGATGATGATGATGACCCACTTCCAGAACAACTTATTTTCTTCAAAATCATTCTGCAATATTTCAATCTCATGTATCTTTACTTTTCTTTGAATTTATCTTTAACATTTCTTACATAAATCTCTCATAGCAGGCATGTCAAATTAAAAATCTTTCTTGTGTAACAAAAAAGGCCTAATTAGACTAATAATTAAAATTACAACAAATACTTATGCTAGTACCTATTGAATTAATTATAACATTCAACTAATTTCAATACTTGTGAATGGTCATAGCATATTAATACCATAATACGAAAGTACGATTGTGTCGACATCATCTCATAAAAGATAATCATAATGTTGCTTTCAAGTACCTTAAAAAAAACTAGATGTATATTAAAGGGGAACAAATAAAAAAGAAAACATAATTTAACACAAATAATTAAAATGTTTTTATAAAACAACTAAAGCCAAACACCACAATTTAGATCGTTTGTTGAACTTAGAAAAAATAAATCCAATCTGTATTTCTTAAAGCAATTTGAATTTAAGTAAACAATAAAAACACAATATAATCAGTGTTCAAGCAATAAAAATTGACCAAATAAACTTAAGTTAAGAAAGAATGCAACATTTAGACTACTATTTTACATACATACTCTAAAAATGACAATGTTATCACAGAATTATTATTAGAATAAAGGAAATGCATGCAATTTTAAGATTACAGCTGCACCAACAGTAAACAATTTACAAGACTCACAGCACTTAGTTGTGTAAGGTAAATTAACTTATAACTACAAATAAGTGGCTATAGTAAACTTTGTATATAAAGTCGAGACAAAATGTGGTATCAAGTTGAACCAATATGTAGCCTATAATTTAAAAAATGGAAATTCAACATTGAAACACTGGCATGGATAAAAATATTACAATTGTATATAGATTCTTAGTCCATTTAATTCAGTGGTGTAAAAATAAACTATTCAGTAATCCACATGAAAGTATTTACGGCAGATATTTTATAACTTTTAAATTAATAAATCAAATAATAAATATTTCTAAAATGCCAAATTTTATTGACTTTCAATTGATGTTGATGGTCGAAAGTGGTCTTGCTATAAAAATCAAGGTTTACTTCAATTTCCTACGTTGGTGAAATTTTTGGTGCTATGAAACGGCTCTCATGTCATAAAATAGTGTTTGAAATAAAGGTCTCGAGCTGTAGATTTGCACCCAAAAAAATCACAAAGCATTTGAACTATGGCTTAGCTTTATTACAAATAATGCAATTTTAAAAAAAAGTGTTGACTTGGGGAATTTTTTGCCAGAGTATCACGACTAGTAGTAACGGAATATCTTGGATTTTCACATTTAAGAATGAAGCAATAATGTTTACAGTAACGATCCTATCTTCTGAACAAAGATAGGAGGATCAGGACCTTTTCCACGGCCAATATTCTCTTTAATATTGAAACTCCCTTACCTTTTCAGGTTTTTCAGACCAAAAGGAAAAGATTTTCCCCAGTATTTTATATGAAACACTATAGTAAACGAATTAAAGGGTTAGGTAGAATCTACTATATTACAAATCTAAATCTGGGTAAAAACAAACATAAGAGAAAATATAAATAGGCACATTCTCCATTAAAATCCATTTATTAAAACATTCATACATTCAGGTATTAGTGTAAAATTTCTGATCTGGGGCCTGGTTATGTTTGTCTTGTAATTATAATGAGTCTGTACCACATATAAGCACTAATGCACAAATTTCAAGAAAAATAGATCATTTTAAAGGATTAGAATCTAAATATCATTAAGGATTCCAGGGTCCTTTCCCTTTATAAAAATTATCTCCACATTTTTTTCTGTTGAATTCCTGACACAAAAATTATGAAAAACAAATTTTGTAACGCTATTTTTCATAAAATTCCATGAATTGTAGATAAAACCAAGTTTATACTCGGTTATAATACCTCGTGTTTTGAAAATTATAGCAAACATAAAGTACATTCACCACCAGAGTTTACTTGGATGACAGCTCAAAAAGTTACTAGAAATAGTCCCTAATGTATCCCTACGTCAACACTTATCTTTCACTTTGGACAGCTGTAATAAAAACATATGAATGTGATAGTTAACCACATTAATTTAGGTCAATATTATTTATATTTATTTGAGGTCTGGCATAAACCTTATTTATAATTTTGTTTAACCTAATTTTTTTTATTCACAGCAATTTCAAAAAAGATCTAACAAATAAAGCTTCAAAATGGCGAGCGACAAACTTAAACTTCAGGCAAGTTTTCATGATTGATTTGGTTATGTCCTGGTATCGAGTGTTATCGACCAAATGGTTCTGATAGAGTTGAAGTGCAAAAACGATTGAGATTTTTTCCTAAAAAAAATGGTAGTTGGGGTTGAGTAGATCTAACAGCTGAATTATGTAATCCTACTACATACACTGCAAATCGACGAAAAATGAGCTCTTAAATTTTATTCTTAATTAGATTGCTGCCTATTTTGACCAGTTCTAATATTTACACAACATATCAAGCTAATAACCTAAAAAAAGAATGTATGTATGTATTATTAAATATGCCTAGATCTTATAGTACTCTCTTTCTTTTATCCATAACTAGTTTTTAAGTATCTACCTGGTGCCATGTGTTTCTAGCTAGTAATTGCTGTTCATTTTAATTTATAAAAAATTAAAATTCATTGACTACGAAGTTATACTTGTTTAAATCCAACATAAGAATGATGCTGTTTTGAAATTGGAGCACAAATTATTAGTTTTTGTCGTAACCATACAGTTTAGTCTGGTCAAGAAAAGCATTGCCAAACCGAGCTCTAGTATAGTCTTGGTGATAAACATTTTAATTTCAATACCAGGTCAACCACGAAAACATGCCTCATGTGAGTGATCACGACACATAAGCTCTTTACAATTATGCACCCACATAGTTGATACAAATATTTGATTCAGTTAAATATATATCGAGATACAATAAAATATTCATAAAATAATTTATTAAATATATTTATATACATAAACAAAAAGGACAAGTATATCTTACTTTTAATGTTGCTTAAAATATTGTTTTAGATAGAATAAAAAGAAATTATTAAAAGTAAGGAAATAATGTGAGAAAACTAAGTTTACATTATTTTTAATGTAAAGTATAATAAGTAATTAAAAAACTTTATTTGTAATAAAACAGTGATCTTTTACAAGTGTTGGCAACCCAAAACCTATGATTTTTTAAACTGTCATTCAGGTAAAAAGCTATGGCAAACAGTCTCTAAATAAAAACGCCAGTGAATTTTCCAAGTTTCTTGGTGTGTATCGGGTTTTTTTATTTGCTATTCATGGCTCAAAACAAATTGATCAAGTCAATTTATAAAATCGTTTTCATTATAGGTATTTAGAAACAAGTGGAGCATTTAAAAGATATGAAACCACATTTTTATTGAACTAAAAAATATAATTACAAATAACTGCTTTAACAAGACATCAAGGCCAAATTTTGGTTTTGAGATTAGTGTCCAAAGATGTGTTGGCCATATATTATTTGAAGCCAAAACATTCATGACCAAAAGTACTATGGTTATTATTAAATTAAAACCTTCAACATACTGTACCTTGCTCTCAGTATCGACTAGACAATCAGAGATGAAATGAGTATTTTATTGATGCTTCACTTTAGGGCAGGTAGTCCCAATCAGGGTTCCGCGAGCCCGTATTCAAGGTTCTGAGATTTTGCCACAGCTTGCTTTTTATTGGTATGCCCATAATTTTTGGACAATGTGTAAATATGTGAAGAGAGCTCATAAATCCGAAGGTCAGTAATGTTAAAAGTGAGGCTAGTAAGAATATTTTCAAGCCAAGTTCAAGTATCAAAGGACAGTAATTAGTAAATAAGACAATAAATACTCTTGGTTTACTTATTATTATTATTAGCAACCGTCTTACTACCCGTTAGAGTTATACACACACTCATGTGAAATGCTAGGGCGATTGTGATATGAAATGGAGGACCTACAGTTTAACGTGAGATCCAAACCACGGTGGAGGTCTGGCATTCCCCACAATCACAAGATGTGGTTAATACACGTCTTGTCAGAGGTAAAGGAAGGGTTTGTCAATCAGATAAATCTATACCGGGACCAGGGAATGAACCTCGGATCACCAGCACCGAGGTCCGACACCTTACCCCTAGACCGCCAGGTCACCTATTGGTTTACTTGGGTTTTTTTTCATTTACTCCTGTCAAACCCTAATGTGTCAGCAAGGTAGGGATTCCCCGAGATTTTACGAAGTATTTTAACAATTCCTCCAAACAAATAAAGGTTGGTGATCCATGCTTTAGTCATCTACATCTTTACACTATAAATATAAGAAACAAAATGAGAAGAGTACACATTAAAGGAAACAAACAAATATTTGCCAGGAACGAGAATAGAAAGCCATCAACAGAAAGATATTATCTAAGGCCCCAATCAGGTTTTGAGCCTTGTCCTCAGAGGTCAATTTAGCAAGTGTTGGGGTAGTTTCCGATTTTTCAGATCTTAATCTTAAAACAGCTTGTAGACCACCAGCTAAAATAATTGTTTCACAAACTCATTAACTTGTTATATTTGGAATCATGTAAAGGAAAGATCGATGTAAACTAAAATAATAAATATAATAATTTTAAACAATTATTGGTAAAAGAAATTATATTAACTTGTGTAGTTGGGTAACAAAATTTTAAAAAAAGTACAAAATTGTATTAATTTTTTTAGAACTGTCTCTTACTACTTGTTCAAGTTATAAATTCAAGTACTCATAAGGTTTGTGGTTTTAAGGACAAAGAAGATTATATTTATAGGAAGTGTAACCGCATTTGCATGGAGGGTAACCGATTTCAGGAAAACTATCAAATACACCCAACCACGATTTGAAACTATTTGTCATCGGCAGTCTACGTGTGAAAATAGTGCCTTAGACCGTGCGGCCACTGAAGCGGCTATTAATTTACTAATAAAGGGTTCTCTTTGTTGTTTATAACTTAGCACATTAACAAACTATCATTTGTCAGTGGTACCAGGCACATTTTTTCAAAATTGAATCTCAATATTTTCACTTCAACTAAAACCGTACATTTTTAAATATTCATGGAGTTGAAAGAAATTTTAAGGCTGATTCAAGAACTATAGGATTACGCCTTCTCTAATAGAACCATATAAAAGGGAACAAACACAGTTCAGTTTAGTTCGGTTGCTGCCGCTGGACAGAGGGGTGATGACTGCCTCTTAGGAAAATTGTCTCCCCCCATTATTCATTTTAACGAAACTCATCAGGAGTGCGTGTGAAATGTGCAACATAAATTTCTAGAGGTTTTCCTTAATTTTTATTAAATGTTAATTATGCAACAATAAATTAGAAATGTGCAAGACTCGAAAATTCAAGAAAAAAAATCTCAATCTTGTGTTGAAAGTTAAAGAATGATCTCAAAAATTCTAGAAATTAAAAATAAAGCAAATCAATGCCCACGAAATTAAAAAACCAAACTGGGAATTTATTTCCAATAATAATGCGTAATATCCCAAAAAGTCTTTATTTAGAAAGGTTTTGGATATAAATATTGTTTTTCAATATCAAACTTTGACAATGTTAGCTGTTACACTACAAAATTAAATCATAAATGGTGTTCATTTTAACTTATACACATTTTAAGTGCAATTAATAAAATAATGATAAGTTTTATCTCAAGTGTTTGAATAAACTATAACTCTATAAGACAATCTAAAGTGCCAACCCAAATGTCAAAAAGAAACTCTATAACCATAATTTACATTTTTGTACTTTCAAAGGCCATTTTCTCGTCTCATGTCTCGATACTTTTTTATATTCCTGCCTCGAAATGAAAAAAAAGGTTCTCACACTCCCATAATAATTATTACACATTTTTTGAAACAATAACAACATTTTAAAAGCATCACACCAGTTAAATGATTGTTTAATTCTTCAAACTATATGGCCGATTTGAATTAATTATGCTCTTTCTGTTATAATATTTACAATGTATATTAAGTATAAACAAGTAAATTTTATTTATTCAGAATGTTCATTCAGGGTGGCTACAAAACATATTTTACAAAATTCCCTGACTTTTCCAGGCAACATTTTTCAATTTTCCCTGACTACTTTTTTCCAGTTTTAATGGTGGATGATAACTTGTTTTATTTATTATTGATCACATATTAAAAAAGTTTTTATCTACTAAACATAAACAGTTTTATCAGTTATTTTAAAAATTAGAATGTTATTTTATTTAGGTATTACTAACTTTGTTTTACTTCATAAAGCGAAAGGAGGTTTTCCTTATTGAGTTATAACTTTGTTTTAGTGTTTGGTTGCGTAATTAATGGAATATTTTAGACACATTTTTAATTCCCTGACTTTTCCTGTCATCCAAAAATTCCCTGTCTGTAGCCATCATGTCATTGTATAAATAACTGGATGAGTGATGTGAATTGAATCAATTAAAGAAAAAAAATTGTGTTTGTAGATTGTATGAAAATATTTAAACACTTCATCATTATTAGAAAACTATAATATTTCATGGTTTTACTGTGTGTTTTATTACTCCTCTTATTAGCCAAACTATTTTGTGTCACAGCCCTGTAACCAACGGTTAATCAGGGGCCCACTGTACTCTTCAAATCATTGTTTTAAGCATATTTTTTTAAAGGTACATAACTAAGTTTAAGCGCTACTCCTAAACATGTTTAAATGAATATGAATGGAATGAACATACACCTACTAAAGATTTACCCCCAAAAGACCACACAGTTGCACTTCCAGGATTTCGACCATGGACTAAGCTCAACAGAATAAGAATTGAGCATGGAAAGTGTGCCGACTCACTCCAACGGTGGAAGTTGAAAGATAGCCCTGACTGCAATTGTGGAGCAGAAAGGCAGACAATATCTCATATCCTAAGTCTTCTACTGGCTGGAAAACCTTGATGTCCAATTGTTACTTACAAGTTAATTTACACCTTGACGTTAAACCCTGATTGTATTGTAATATATCAATTAAATAAATAATGAATAACTATCATATTTTATACTAACCTGCCAGTTGAAGTGGGTTTGGAACTGCACAAAGCAAAGCTTAATTTCAAAAATAACTCAACTTGAAACCACAGAATGCTACATTTGAAAATAGCTTATGAATTAATATTCATTATATTTCATGATAAGATATTCCAACTATCCCAAAATGCAACCATGTATTTAGTATAATAAAATTGCACATACAATATTAGAATAGTTATTAAAATTATCAAAGTAAATTTTCCTATAGATATTTTAAAAGCTAATTTTAAATAACAATGGTTAAGATGAGTAATTCTGATCTTGCAAATATACTTAGAACTTTAAGATAAAAACCATTAAGTTTGAAATAACAATACTATGTTTTTTTACCAACTAATAAAAGTATAAGCCAAAATCCAAAATTTTACGATGGTTTATCAATAAAGATTTATTTTAAATCAAATGTCCTGAGCTAATTTTCAACTTTTCATATCAGATTAAAAATAAGATTATTCAAATAAAACTTATTATAATAAAAATAATTGCAAGCATTAAAAATATAAGCTATTAAACTCTTAAAGGAAAATAATTTTACTTTTAATGTGTATATTTGTAATATGTAAGAAAGTACCAGAAAGAAGAATAGGTGCAAATAAAATAAGAGTACCTCTCTAGCTCTTCCATGAACCTTCAATCTATAACAAAAACTTTCCTGTGTGATTAAATGGTACTGTTTAGAATTAAACATTTTTTTTCTTTTAGTTAAACAGATCCCCTTTTTTTTCTACAAAATTGATAATCCCTTAATATATCTACAATAAAAAAATAATATATTAATATATAAATAAAAATAAAACTTTTTGGCTTTTAATCATCATTAAAAATATCACAACGAAAATTTCTTATCCTTTATTATCTATTTAACACTCTGACAAATCATAATCTCTCCTTTATACTTGATAAACAAGACAATAATTAATCAAAACCTGTAACAGGCAACACAATCCAAGAAACCGCATTGAATTAAATAAAACAAAATAAAAAAAAGATCACATATTTTTATTCTCACTATTTTACAAAGTATTAATTTTATTTTTTATTTAATTAATATGAAATGTTTACATTGTACAAATGCTGCGTTCTGAGTTAAAATGCTCCTACAGCTAAAGACAAAAATAAGGCAAAAAAATTTGAGAAGAGAAAAAGAATCAAAAACATTTTTTAGTTATTTTATTTATCATTTAAGACACAAAATAATTAGGTAACAATATATTTGATAAATATACTCAATATAATATAAATAGCACAACCTTCTTTGGGAATAATTCCACAGATATAAGAGTCTAAAGTGAGAATTATTAAATAACAAGAAAATATGATTTGGTTTTAGTTTTGAATTTACAGAATATTGTAATTCAGTATTTGAAATTTGGACTGGATCTAATGCACATCGGTCTTTTTAAATAATTGTAATTGAATCAATGTTGAGATAAAACAACTTTAACAGGATGATTAATTTCTACTGAGAAGTTAAAGGTTCACAAAAAAGATATAGTTTTATACACTGATGTAATAAAACGAAACAATATAGCAAAAGTTCTGTATTTAAATATCTGGTATTCAAGTGTCATTTTTCATCTTTCCACAGAAAATAAGTTGTGTAATCAACTAAAATAGTTTGATGGTATAGCAATAAAAATTTCTAAAACTGAGATTTTCTGTCTTGATTTGCTTAGCACCTTTTGTAACTATATAAATACATGATTGCCTTTATAAGTTGGAAATTCATCACATAAAAATTATCTTAAACTTAGGAACTTAACCATTAAATTAAAATAAAATAACAACTTATGAATAAAAGAGCTAATTAAATAGGGTATTAATTAGATTAGATATAAATCTTAACTACAAGATAATACACATGGAATTTACTTCAATAAGTTGTATTACACATAAAAATACATAGTTTACAATATATAAATAATTAGCATAATAGAAATCACGTTTTTTCTTTAATGGCTGAAAGAATTTGTGATAACCTTTCTTTATGCCGAAACTAATAGGTTTAAAATTAAATATTCCTTATAGTAAAAACTCATCACTCATTTACTTGCTTAGTAAAAACTAAACTTGTCAGATTAACATTATTTTTAAGAATTGTCGAATAAATTTGTTGTATAAGATCGAATAAAAACAAGTCATTCAAAAGGGTAATAATACACTGATAACTAAAAATAAATCTTTAATTCAGTTTACACAACATAGAATAAGATTACTGATAAATTATAGCAATTAATGGCCCTATACAACTTGTTATTTATTTTAACAATGCAACATACTATATGTAGTTTTTAAGCATAGATTTTTTAAAGATAAAAGTGGCTTAATTATGCAAGCACACAATCGTGCGCTATCCGAGCTAAAAAAAATTTAAAAAAAAATCATACAGACAAAAATATAACAATTTAACATCTAAAAGTAGTTTTCCCTCAAACTACTGTAGACCTTGGTAAAAGTATTATGAACTTCTACCATTTCCACGACAGCATATAATTATTAATTCCCCAAATTGAAATCACAATTTCGTTGTTTTATCAGTTCATTCAATCATCAGCCTTCACAAGCTAGCCACTCATTAAAAGATTTATGTATATATTAGGAGTGTGAAAGTCCACTTTTTCAATTTGAACAAAAGTCGAATAAAATAATAAGAGAGTCTCAAAGTCAAATCAAAGTTTGAATATTAAAAGGAATGTTTAATGTTGTATAAAAATATCATACTTTACATAACTAAGTAAATGTAGGTATTAAATATAGTTTATAAAATGATATATTCCAAATGTAATTAATATATTTCATCTTAAAATTATAGATTAAGTTATTAAAAAAATGTAATATAATTACTTTAGTTTTTTTTCACTCAAACTAATTCGTGATGGAAATAACAGCAGTAAAAAAAACACATAAATGTTTGTTTTAACCTAGAATTTTTTTTTTAACTTTGTAATTTTTGAATCCAGAATTTTACTCTCGAATCGATGTTTTCGCACACCCCTAATTTGAATGTAAAATTTGTAGACTAAGCGATTCATTTAATTAGTATATAATACACTGAGAAATTTAATCAACACTGTTTAATATGTTCAACTATATCTAAAATATTGAATTAACTCAAGAAGGGGCAAATAGTTCAAACTGTTTTCAAATAGTTGAAAAAAGTTAAATATGTCACAAGAGCCATAACAGAGCTGTGTCACATTAATCACTCATAATGCTTGCAATAAGTATACACATGACTGCCAACATTAGAAAGTAAAAAACCTATTATAGGCACTAGTCCACAACAAACAGTGGAAATTATTAAACCATCAATTTTACGCTAATATTGGCCTTATTTCCATTTCTATAGTTGAGGATAAAGTCAGCCTCCTTATAAGAAAAACCTACGATAAACAGACTTTTTAATTTTGACCAAAAACACAAGACAACCTTGTAGCAAATGATGCAGAGCTTACAAAGGGCTGACCGCGACCGCAGCAAACTTTGAAATATTTATGTAGATATTTAGTTTGTAAATACCATGAATTCATAAAAGTATTTACAGTTGTCTGGATTGTTAAGAGAGTCTGTATAATTTGAGGTAGGGATGCTCCCAGCACACATGCTTTTATATAGCACCGCTCTCAGTACTAATGTCTCTAAAGTAAATGGCGAGGAATACTTGACATACTTCATAAGACAACTTTCTGGATTTTAAGAATCTGTTGAAATGAAATTCAAGAAAGAAAATCTGAGAATGGAATGATTAAAACCCCATAGTTTTATTAAAACTAAAGACTTAGATAGTTAGTTTTAATCTATCAACACTCCTTACGTAAGATTATTTTAGAATGTTTTCTAAAATGTTGTCCCATAGTTTTAATTTTTCATGGTTATTCTGTATCATCATCGTCATCATGTTTCAAGCCTGTGGCTGGCTCAGTTTAGTAAAATGCCTCCATAGTTATTCTGTATAGTTTTTGATAGTTTTATATCATAGAAAAGTTTAATAGCTGGCAGCTATTCAATATTTGCGTTCTCATTACAGCATATGACATCCTTGTCACATTATTATTAAACATATGTTGATGCTATGAAGATTTTACTCCGTTTGGACCTTTAAAATAATTTATATAAAAATATTTGACAATCAAGGATGGGGAGGAACTTGAAGGATTAAAAAAAACACTCCTATCAGTCAAGCTAAACTTAAGTCCAAATACGGTAGTAGTGGTGGTGACAGCAATTAAAAATTAACAAACATACTCTCATGTATTCTTTCCCAAAGCCATATGATCCGCAGGACTGTATGTTGATTCGTTGCCACTTTTGGCAATCAAAGTTTTTTTTGTTGTTTAAAATAACAGTTTGAATGTTTAGTTTTTGCAGAAAGATGTGGTTCACTAAAAAATTGCTTAGCAAACAATAGCTTCTAAAAGACTGCGTTCTCTAAACAAAATGAGGGGGGAGGTTGACAATATACAAACTGTGTTTGGTTGTGTTCATGTACATGTGTATACAAAAATATCTTTTTATATATAATTTTTTTTTTAATATCTTGTATGGCTCTTTCTCTAAATATAATATAGATATATTATTTTGATAGATATTATAAGATGATACAAGTGGGAATATAATACTTTTTAATTCATTATTTCATGCACTATAGCTTGTTAACAGAACCAAGAAACAAAACACATAATAGTTCTATTTAAACTTATTGTTCTACCAAATAGTCATGAAAAAGCCAATTATAAAGTAATCCTTTGACTTAGTATTATTAAAATTGTTTAATAACACTTTTGATTGATAATATATTACAAAAAAAAAACTATTTCTGAATGGGATGACACTTGTGACTTTCAAACAATGTTAGTAAGAAATAGGGGTGTGTGAAGTCCACTTTTTCAATTCAAAGCAAACTCAAATCAAATTATATGAAATATTCTCAAAGATGATTATTATTTTTTAAAGTTATTTTGTGCTAAAAAAAATTGTTTATTTATATGGCTTACATTGAAATTACTTGAAAAATGTTTTATTGCACGATTGTTTGTAATATTTAATTTTTATTCTGATAGATCAAGTTATTCACATCTTCAGATTTTTTCCATATCAATATTGTTCTGACACAACAGATTATAAAAACCTACAAAAACATACAAAGTGTATTCAAATGCTCCCCCAGTGTTTGCAAATATTAAATAAATAACTTCCTATTGTTTAATGTAATTAATTTAATTTTAGTATGAATTTATCTTACATTTAGTAGAATTTAGCTTACTAAGTCTTTTTTAATCTTTGAAATATCTTTATCACGTATAAAATTTGGTAAAATCTGTAATGAGTGGCAGCCTTGTCCGTTTTCACTTCTGAGTAGAAATACTAATTTGAGAGAAATATTTAGAAATATCAAATAGTTGTCATTTCAACCATATTATAAAGCAAATACCTACTAAAACGTTAAGAAATGAGAAAAAGTGAGAGTTCATAAAAGTTTGCAGTACGAAGCCAATATGCGGTTCTCAAAATTGGACATGAAGATAATTTAATGCTAAAGATGGAGAAATTACTTAAAACCACCAATAGTCCTTGCAAGGGTGACATGGCACACCATGTATGCTTCAGCTGTTCTCCCAGGTTTAGTGCCATTTTAAAGGAAAATATAAAACTAAAAGAGTAGACTTAAACATCATTTACACATGCCTAAAACATTTGTTTACACCGTGTAAATGCGGCAAATTTTTTTAAGAAAAAGTTTCACAGAGTTAATGCCCATTGATTAAATGTTTTTCTAATGAGAAATGTCACTATATTAATAGCAAATTATATTAAATGTATTTTAAAATATTAAATGCACTTGGCTGAAGCCATAATGGATCGAATAAACGCCGCATATTTTTGGTGAAGGATCTTCCGCCATTGAAAGAATCCAACATATTACAGTGGAAGATACACGTTTGAAAACACGTAATTGTAACATTACTGACTCTCCAACCATCAGATTATCAAACAGCCGAAACCAAAAAGACGCTCATGTCAGCGTTGTGACGCAGTGCGCCCAACAGACGGATGGATCTTTTGTCTAATGTAATGCCATATAAGGTTTTGTATAGAAAGTCATGTATCAAAGTTTAGTTGACCAAATTACGCAGCATATCTTCCTTCGGTCCAGTGTGGAGCCATCCTTAATTAATTAAATATGAAGAAATAATGTTTAGCTTTCCCATGTACCCCAAGTTTACCCTGAAAAGTAGTAAGTTTGACTTGCGTTATTCCATTAAGTTAGGGCCATAGTCAAGTTATTCAGGGTAAGTGGAGTTTAAGTAATTCTTAATCATCCGTGATGTATGTAGTTTTTAAGTGACTAGGCTTTTTACCAAATCATTCATAATTTAATTAATAATTCAATTTTAGCCAAAAGCCTAAACAATTTAAATACTTTGTATTAAACAAAATTCAACAACAATTCAGGTACTACTCAAATGACTTAAGAGTTTCACCACAGCTTGTGTGGGGTGATTAAAATGAGTGGCTTTTCTGGTTAGATACAAGGGTAGAATCTGACTCTGGTGGTGGGAATACATAATATCATTTTATGTCTTATTTAAAATTTATAAAGGCACTTCTAATACTTGCTTATTCTGATTAAATTTTGCCTATATAGATGACAACATTTTGGGAAGGGGGTCAAGGAATCATAAATCTTATAGACATGCTCACAATTTTTTTTTTTTAACTTCCTACCTCTCTTCTTCAAGAAACCACGATGCAGGGGATGAAAAACAAGAAACAGAACACAAGAAAACTAATTAATTCT
This sequence comes from Timema douglasi, assembly GCA_901482245.1. Classification (NCBI taxonomy): domain Eukaryota; kingdom Metazoa; phylum Arthropoda; class Insecta; order Phasmatodea; family Timematidae; genus Timema; species Timema douglasi. The sequence goes on from CABEEJ010000592.1 coordinate 37,501, forward strand.
TTGTCAACAAGATGATATTTAAAAAAATCTAATTCCAATGCCAATTATTAGTTGAGCTTACCACAAAGACATCACTAATTGCTTTGAACGATATCGCATGCAGTTGACAACATGACATCAAAAGAAAAGCAAATGTTTAAAGATTTTCTTTCTTTATATATTTAAGTTAATTATAGTAGGAAACTTACTGAGCTACAGATTTATTTTTTGTTGTAACACCTAAAAGTAAAGTTTTTTTGTTTTGTTTTTTCCAAATTACTTTACATTTACATTTAGCGTGAAAACCTTAAAATTATGGTTCCTAGATATGTGTCTTAACCTAAACTTAAAATACAGTACTTATAAATTTCCTCATGTTTCATTAACTAACTTGTTACACTGATAAGAAGCTTGTGGTTGATCAATCAGCAAGCCATCAAAAACTTGCTAACCAATCAGCCATTCTAATCTGAAGCAAAATCTACACAGAAACACATTGCTTTGCCCTTTATGACACGAAAGAAAAAGCCAAGCATATTATTAGAATTTTAGCTTTTTTTTTTCTTTAAGGAAATTAATATAAAAAAGTGATACCCCTTAAAGTAGTTTCCCTTTTTTCCCCGTTTATGACTGGTTTGAAAAAAGCATTACTCAAGATGATCCCCTTAATGTGACGTCGATTGAGCCCACCCTTCCCACACCACCCTCCCGCCCTCCCCATGACGTGATTTGAGCCCGGGCCCTAATCACTGGTTGTTAAGTGGTTTCACCCACCCACCCCTTTCCCTGGACCCCTGCGTTTCAGAGGCAAGTTGCTTCCCCACACATCCTGAAACACACACACGAAACCAAATAATTCAGTTAGATCAATTTTAGGGCTTATTTTTACAAAGTCTAACCTTGGAAAGTTAAAAGCACCATAACCTTTTAATATAATGTTTTTAATGTTGTTTAGGTATATACATACTAGCAAAACTTTAGGAGTAGTTTGATTGAAATTAAAAAAATAAAAAGTAAAGTTGTCAACGAAACAAAGTATTTGAAAGATTGGGTCAACTATCTATTAAATTTATATTATAGTATGTATTTTAGCAAAATTAACGTCACACTATGAAGTTTAAGATTATATATTATGTTAAATAGTGGGAGTCTTAAATCCTTATTGGTATTCAAAATTCGTGAAAATTTAGGATTTGAAACTCAAATCCGTAAGCTAAAACAAATTTCCAAGTGAAATTGGGTTTAGAACTCTAATACTGCTTATTGGTAGTTTAAAACCAATTATAATTTGAAGATAACCCTTAACTGAATGTAAAAGGAATAGATTATAAGAAATAATCTTAACATTTTAGTTACTATTTCTATTTTCTATTATCCTATTATATTTTCTCTTGTATTTTTAATGTGTTCCAAAATTCGAATTCGGGATTTGAAGATAAATTAGAGATTCGGATCCGTAAAAAAATGGATTTAACTTGACTCCAATATTAATTTTATGTAGGTCCAGTAATGTCTTATGCGTACTCCAGATTGAATACTGCTTGAAATCAGCAAAAAAACAGTTATATGCTACTTGCAAATAATATCATGTTATTCATACTTACACAGTATTTTAATCAATATTACAGGTGTGCAACACATGGATATTTTTTTTAAAGATTTTGTTCATTTTAATTTTTTAATTTTAGAGCACTCAAAGAATGTTCTTATTTCTACCCTTTAAAACGACTTCTCCAAAATAATGACACACAAAATGTTACCTGCATGAGAAGTTCAGACGCCATACATGGACGTCAGTCTCTCCTTAAGCAAAAGAGGAAACTGGTCGGCAAAACGTTTCCAGTTTTCTTCACCCACTTGATTCTTGAAACCGTGGAGTATCTGTGACAGCCATAAAACAACAGGATGGATACAAAATTGGTAAAATTCCCAGATAACATTTTTCAATTCTTCCTGGTTACCCTTTTCCACTATATTTTTCGGTGAATAAGGTATAATAAGCTACTGTAGAAACCCTGTACAATAATGTACAGTACGTGATAGTGAAGGAATCCAGGTTAGGCGTATATAGAAACACACTTCTCTCTTCATTTCTTCTTCTAATTTACACCTCATTTCTTCAAACTTCTAGTTTAATATCGTTTTGAATTGCTTTTTCATATAAAGAGAAACATTTAAAACACGAAGACAAAATATTATATACAAGCTTCTTGAAGAATTTGAAATATAGCTGAAAACTTGCAGTGTTGCCAAAGTGATGCAACATAATGGAGGCTAGAATAGATATATTTCTGAAAAATTAATAATATATTTAAAACTAACAAGGACTAGATTTGAAATAATGATAGTTAAAGAATTTTTTTATAAGACGTGTAAAAGTGTAAGAAATGTGTATGTTCCTATCTAGGCCTAACCTATTTATCCTTTCAGGTCAGCTTCCTTTAGTATCACTAAAGTTTAAATTATTGTACAGAGTTTCTACATATTTTACACATTTTCAGGAATCAAAAAATCTAGGATGAACTTAAAAATCAAATTCAAGAAAAACAGGTATCATGACTTATCTAATTAAAAGTTTTAGATATTGTTTGTAACACTATAAATGTGATGTAAAATACACCACACTAACATCTTTTGATGGTTTTGATTTTAAATTTGATTCATCGAGACTGTTTCTATGAAAACTAGAGTACCATTTTTCTACCACGTAGGCCTCGGCATATTTTGGGTGTGGAAAAGTAGGAAAAGAAGGAAAAGTACGACTGCCAATTTGATCAAAAAAGGTAGGACATGTTAAAAACCCTATATTCACCCCATAGTGCCAAAATAAAATAAACAATTAAATACTATATTTTTATGTTACTGGGCCTGTAGCAAAAATAAGAAAAAGTATTTTACAAAAGGAGGAATGCTCAACCATCCTCCCATCATCATCAACCCCTTGCAGCCTTGCAATCCTACTTTTAACTCTTCCCTCCTCCCCCTCTTAATTTATTTTCTCTTTAGTATAGTATTTATTTTAATTTGTCATTTCATTACGAATCCAAATTTGGAAATAATGATAGTGAAACACAATAGAAAATAGTAATAATAATGATAATTATTATAATAATGATAATCAATATCATCAAAAGATGATATAGGTTAAAATAAACTGCCTTCCACCTTAAAATAAAATATATTTAAAAATATATCTGTGAAACATTTTTTTTTTACCCCCCCACATCATACTAAACGTTAGGGTTATGTGCAAAAAAAGACAATTAATCACTCTTTCAGTTGTTTTTTGGTTTCTTAGATTTATATTGACTTGCACAAAAGTAGTCCAACATTGTTGTCTCCCTCTTTTGAATTTAATTTTGTTCGTTTCTTATTTTCTCAAAAGCAAAGTCACTTATTCCAATTTTTTGACCTGAGCTTCTAGTATAGCTTGAGCTATTTGCAAACCTTTCGGATCAATGATTTTCATTGCATTATTAATCCATTCATTCACTTCTGCCAATAATGACTTGTAAGATTTAACTACTTCTTTAGCTTCTGATTCTTGCTTTTTTTTAATAGGTTATCTTTTTGCATTGCCTCTTTAGCTTCCTGCGATTTATTTTCCAAAACGTTCCTATATGCTTGATACTCTTAACTTTTTTTTCTCTCTCTATCTTGTTTCTTCCGTTCAGCCTTAATTCTCTCTTCTTCGATTCCAGCCAAGTAACCATGTCCTTTCTTGAAGAAATTCTTTGTGAATGATACTGTGTAGCGCTAAGAGTTGTAATGTATAAGATCATTTTTGGTTAACTGCATGCCTTTGATGGATGCCTCATGATGATAGGTTCTGTTGTCAGTTAGATAGTTTGATGTTTGTGAGAATCCTCACTCAACATCAATATTTCCATGGGGTAACACAAGGATAGCTTTAACAAGCCTTTTAATTTAACCTTTTCTAGTTGGAAATAGTTCATTATAGCACTACCTCCAAAAACAATTTTATAACCATTGAATTTAAAAGACACTGTACAGGCTTTCGGACATACATTGAATTTATTCAAACAACGTGACACATTATGATACGATATTTTGTTTTGCCAACTTACCAGCAAAAAGGAGGATCCACACTTCAACCTCTACAAACCAAACAGTTTCTTTCTTCTGGAGGTGAAAAAGTAGGAGAAGTAGTACAAAAATTAGCGCTGCAGTTAGTTGATAAAGTATCGAAATAGCACTTCTTCTCCCCCTCCCCCCCCTTCTCATATAAAACTGTCTTAAATGCATGTTTTGTTTCTTTACAATACCTTAAGTAAATTGTTTTTTACCTTCCAAATGATAATTTTTAGTGCCACATAAAAACCAAGGACACAACATGTATCTGAGAGATTAAACCCACCTTGGTGAACATCTCCTTGAGGTCAGGCTTGGGACTGACCCAGGAGGCGACTGCGTCACAGAAGAAAATGAACTCTGCCACCACCCCTGCGGGGTTTACAGTGATCATCTGACACATACCGCGAAATGCACTGTCTTTCTCCTCATTGTCCCGGATGTTGCGTAGTGATGTGCACCTGTACCAGTCAACAAGAAAGGTAAATAAAACACACAAGTGTGCACAAACAGCCTAGATTCGCAAACACAGCTGTTTGGATTAACGAGATAAGGAAAGCCACGAGCACAAAACCAAAATCATGTTTTATACTCAATTCTTCTTTTTTTTTCCTTCAATAAAATATTTTATATACAACTCACACGACCTTATGAACAGTAGTCAACAAGATTTTGTTAACATGGATGAAAACTACTGTTTATAATGTGTCATTGCAAGCATTTATCAACTATGTAACAAAAAAAGGTCGAATCAAATCACATTTTCTGGGAAATAGGCAATATCTTTTTTCTAAAATGTCCATAAAAACATAAAACCTGACATATTTCCCTTTCATTATAGTGTTCCCTCTCTGTTTAACTTATATAGGGGTCAATTTTCAAATGTGTTGTACAAAAAATCACACTATATCACAGCGAATGTGACCTTGAAAAGGTGTTTGGAATGCACTATATCACATGGTTTCTCATTAAGTAGGCAAAGAGAAAGATTATTGAGTGTCTCTTTATCTGTGTAAAATCATGAAGGAGACAAAATGTTTGGCAAGTTAAACTAACTTAACAATTTTTGTAACCTATGTGAGAAGTTCATAGAAATATCTCAGAAAATATACTGAAGATAACCTATTATATATATATTGGGTGTCATATGTCCCAGAGAGAGATAAAAGATGGATTCCATACATATGCCATATCCTATTTTAAGAGAATCTCATAGAATGGACAAAAGGGAAAAAGGAAAAATTATGCTGTTTGGCAATTAGCCACCTCTAAAACCTATTTATATCTTAAAAAAATTAGCCAATTTTCAAGGAAAAACCATATATAAGAGAGAACCCAAACATTCCATCTGTAATAAAGTGCTGAATGTGGACAAACACCCCATCCTTAGGCCACCTTCCAATATGGAAGAATTGACCTCACCCGAAAAAGAGGAATAATAAGAACCATCTACATCTTCTGATCCCAATTTCATTCCTCAAAGTGAATAATAACCACACTTGACCATCAGAGAAAGCTGAAGGATCTGGTCTGTGTTTAAAATCTTTCTAAGTAGCATTTGGAGCTTTTGGGATCAAAACTCCAGCAGTCGAAATTGCTCTCTAACTATACAAGACTACCCATCTTTAGAAATAGGCAAGAGAAATTGTCAAGCTACTACAGAATGCAAGATTTCCTTTGTCGGCAGTGTTTATAAATGGTTTTAAGGAAGAACTCTGAATTCAGTACAACCTCGAGACCTGGGAACTATTTATGGAGTTGTCTATTTATTTATTTGAGGTATTTGGTTTTACACAATGGGATCATAAAACCAACATTCAGGAGATAAGAAAGTATGTCACTTTTACTAAATACAGTAAAATATATGGATTGTTGGCAGATTTGTGAGGATCTGAAAGTGGTGAACTTTTGTTCATGCTGCAGACAGGATTTAAAAACTATTGATTTTTAAAATTGTGTGACAGACCTACAACTGAAAAATATTACAGGATAATGGAATGGTCAACCAAAGAAGACTATGTTCCTGGTAAATAGTGTTAAGAAGGCTACACTACCTTGATGAATCTTGGAAATGTGATTTCTTACCTTCACTACCCTACACATAAAACTGGAATTAAAACGAACTATGTGAAAACCTCTTGACTTAAGTGAATGTTTCAAGTATTATATTATTTATCCTTAGCATGACGCCCTACTACCCGTTTGGGTTATACGTCTAAGTACTAATTACGCTATTGAGTTAGGAAAGTTGAATATAGAGGAAGTGAACCGGCATTTGTATTTTTGTGTGTGTGTGGGGGGGGCAGAGTGGAAAATTATTAGAGCAAGATTCGAACCCCGATCTTCCTGTCCTTAGTAGTCTAGCTCAACATGAAACTAGCACATTAGCTAACTACACCACCGAGGTGGGTGTGTTAAGTATTAGTGCCACAAATACCTAAACCAAAATTATGCTAAATTTAAGGAAGGGATCTTAGCCGGCCCACAAATAACAGGTCAAGTTCACTTTGATGTCGAGAGAAATCCAAGCTCAAGATATTTGGCCTCATGCACAGGCATCAAAAAAGTAGGGTATTTACCCTAAAACTATTCATGACCTGATAAAGAATTACCAGAAATTAGGATGTCATTAAAAATTCCCTCTTTACATTCACACATGAGCTGCTTTATCGAGAACCAAAAAAAAGGCGTCAGTGACAAATAATATTTAGCACCGCGTCTTACTACCCGTTCGGGTTATACGCTTTTAAGTACTAATTACTCTAACGGATTAGGAATTGGGAAGGTTGAAATAGAGGAAGTGAATCCGCATTTGCGTGGAGGGAGAGTG
>CABEEJ010000592.1:44489-80327 GCA_901482245.1 Timema douglasi
CCCCAGTTCACCCGACCGAGATTCGAACCTCGATCTCCCCGTCCTCAGCACGACAAGCGCGTTAGCCAACTACGCCACCGAGGCGGGTCAGTGACAAACAAAGGGAATAGTTTATCAGGATATGGATTAAATAGAGTAACAGTATCAAGGAGTAACCGAGAATGATAAGACAGTTACTGATGGTTTTTCTTTGGGAATATGAGAAACTCCCCATAAGTTAATAGATTATATATAATGCATATAGCCCAAACAAGTAGTAGGACGCGATGCTAAAAAAAAATTGTAGCATTTTTATATAGTTCTTTGCATTTAAAGTTAAATGAGTAAAAAAATCTGACCAAGCATTATTAATGCATGTATATTCTAGGTTGTTCAGTATTAGCCAGTTTTCAAATATGAAACTATAGTTTGCGTGGAAAAAATAATTTTTATTTTCTGCATAAAAACTGTACAAATTGCGTTACGATATTTTGTTGTTCTTTCCCTGTATTCATCACACATGATTAAGTTGTTATTTTAAAGGCCATCCATGTTATCGAAAACACATGAAATTTTTTGACCAGTGAGTAATCAGCATATAAGCTTAAAAATCTATTTGTGGGATCAAAGTATCCCCCAAATAATCAATCCACTCACGATTCAAAATTGTGTTAAAAATATATATTCCTTTCACAAATTACTAAGAATTGTCAATCTAATATGCAAATCACACACGATAGAAGATTATACTATTTGATTCTTTTAATTTTCACAATATTCTGGTGTCATAATTTGTAATATATGCAAACAATTTTTTTAATAATTTACTGATGATTTAAAGTAAAAGTTTAAAGAATGATTAGATGCAGGACATAAAACCAAAATATATTTAGGATTTAATTTTCTTTTAAATTTATTTACAAAACAAAAGGCCCTGAGAATGTATTTATTATTTAGAAGTATTCCCAAAGATGGTAGTGTGAGCTAAATTATTTATAGTACAATTTATTTATATCAAAACATAGAACGAAAATAGTACTAACATCTATCGAGCCAATCAGAAATAATCTATTAGTTGTGTCATTTTTACTTTTCATTGTTTATGTTAGAATAACCCTTGACATAAAATATTCTTAGCTCACTGTGCTACCCCATAGTTTATAAGAGATATGCGAATTAATCAGGGTTTAGTACAAAATGCCCCAAGTTTTCCATGATTTCCGGAAGAAATTCCCCCCCACCTCTTTTTAAAGATAATTTAGAATATAGTATAGTGGAATTTAATTTTTCACCAAAGTGACTCATGCAAGTAGAATCAAGTAATTGTTATTAAAACAGTAGTAAAGTAATTGTTATTTAAACAGAATGATTTTACCATGATAAAGAAATTTATGAATTTGTCAAACAAGTTATGTTTCTGGGTGAGAAAAAGTTTGGGAGAGCTAAGACATTTGTTTGAATCAGAGTGCTTAGTTTTTAAACCATTCTTGATATACTCAGCTGAGATTCAAACCTCGATCTCCCTGTCATGGGCAGTCTAGTCTACTGCGAGAGTCGCGTATTAGATGTTAAATGCCCTAAATTCACAAATATGTCGGTATTTTTAGTAATTTATTTAGTGAAATTCCCTGTGTTACAGTTTTTCACCCACGAATCTCCAGGTTTGTGGCAACCCTAAATATTGTTAAAGATATTGTGTCTAGTTTTCCTTGCCCCTCACTTCATGAGAATTAAATAGAGTATGAAAGTAAGAGTGGGCAGTTTTGGCTCCTCATAAATTATTTTTGAGCATTAGTTTTCTTAATACTTTAGAGGTTTAAACCAATCATAAAGAATCATTATCTAAGGCATGCCAAACTTATAGTGGTTTGCTCTATCATGCAATGTTTTGCTCTAGTTTTGACACACAAAAGCCATGCATAGCATTCTTTTTCACAAAATGTCAATTATATGACAATGTCCTTTCATACCTCAACACTTAACATGTGTGGGACCCGCTTTGGTACTCACATTGTCTAACATGCTACTCTCACAGTAGCCTGGACTGTCTATGACCGAGAGATCCAGGTTCGAATCTTGGTCAGGTGTATTGAAGGGAGTTTTTTCAAAATAGTTTTACAAAAGGCAAGTAAACTTCCTCTAAATATTAACATTTTTGATCCCTGAAACCCCTTGCATAATTAGTAAAGCATTTAACCCGAACAAGCAGCAAAGTTTCGATGTTCATTATCTAGGCAAAGATGTTGGAAAACTATATTTTAAATTGAGTAAATAATCATTTGAATGCAATTAAGACTGGTTTCATATCAATTATAATAAAAAACATCTTTCACTTGTTTTTATATTATTCTATGCTTACATCTGTCAACAAATTTTATTGTAAGTTATTTGGTTTTATTATGTGCACTGAATCTTAAATCCGGGTTATTCACTGAGGGGTAAGAACAAAGAAGGTAGAGATTCATAAGAAATTAGCCCTCATTTGCATGGAGTAAAAGTGGTAAATAATGTAAGAAAAACAACCCTCAATACACCCATTTTGGGTTCAAGCCCTGGCCTTGTCATAATCAAATCAGAACATAAGAGACCTGCATGACCATCGATGCAAATATGTCCACAATAAGATTATTCGACCATCGTCAGAGGTTTGGGTTGTGAAAAGTTTTATTAATTTCCCATCCCTTCCACACAAATCTAGTGGTAGTCTCCAAATTGGAAGGACAGGATTTGAGGCCGCACAGTTTACCAACAATAGAACTCCCTTACTCCTCTAGTCAATAACATTATTTCTGAGGGGCTCATATAGAGTTTCTAAAAAAGTACACGATCAGAAAACACTTAAATTATGTGGGATTTGAAACTTATAAATATCAATGAACCAAATAATTACATACACTAACCTGCCACGGCACTGTAAAAAATCAAGCATATTATGAAAACGTTTTTTTAAATTTTAATCATTCCCACTATATCATGAATTTATGCTTTTATTAATATCTCTTAAACTTTTTAGTAAGTAAGAATGTATTGTCAATATATTGAAATTAACAGTCAGTATATTGATAATTGTCATACTATGTATTATTATTATTATTAGCACCGCGTCTTACTACCCGTTCGGGTTATACACACTTACGCTAATGTGTAATGGTAGGGTGATTGTGAGATGAAATGAAGGAGCTACAGTTTAACGTGGAATCCGAACCACGGTGGAGGCCTGGCATTCCACACATTCACAAGATGTCTTGTCAGAGGTGCATACTATGTATTGAAGTTTAAGTTGTAAAATAACATTTGAACACAGTTTCAGTTCTAATGACCAAGTTTTACGTTTCAACATATATTTTAATTAGAAAGCGCTTAATCTACTATTTTAACTCATTACCAGGGCCCAGATTTTGATTACCTTAAAATTGCCAAAAAATGACTTATAAAATGACACTAAAAACTCTAAATAACGATTTTAGATACACGAAAAATGACCAAAAAAGATTTGATTGAAATTCCATAACATGTTGTATTTATTACAAGAGTTATTATTTACATTACACATGTAAGTGAAAATCTCTCTCCTGATCCGTCCAGTTCCAGTTTTTCCTCAGTGTGGACTCATCTGGAATAGTGTGACACGTATACAGTCCCAGGAAATCCTTTAGTTTAACATTGTTCATTTTCCACAGAGGAATGTTCGCAGATACCAGAACGTCACACAATATTTATAAAATGTTGAGAATTTTTCTTTATTCGTGAATGCATTTTGTGCAAAAAATAATTGAAAGGTTTTCTTTTTATCGATATTTTGGATACCACGAACATGTTTGTTGCGACTGATTTGCTGTTGAATGGGTAAATCTTTTATCTGATGTCAGCCCCTTTCAATTCAAATATTTTATAGAAAAGTATTTCACTCTCTATAGAAAAAATATCCTCTCCGAATTCAGTAATAATTTGCCTCAAATGACTCACTTTAGATGGTTTGGTTTAAAGCATTCTAAATCCACATAAAATGATTACAAATGAATAAATATAACATGCACTTTATAAATGAAAACTATGAATTTAGAATCTTTTGACAGTTAGAATCATGTGTTCTACTTAACATTGGAAAACAAATATGTAGCTTTAAAAACGATAGTTCTCCATCCCCCTGTAGCCCTTTCCAGACATGGCATTGTGAGTGACTCACCAGGAATGTAAAGACGGTACAAAGTTCATTTGAACTCATAAAATATCTGATATTTGAATATTCATGTTTTATCAAAACACCGATAATTCAAAGGAGAAGGTCCGAATTTCGACTAGGGTCTAAAGTTCGACTAGCAGGGTTTGACGTACTGCAAGGTGCTACAACCATGCGGGAAAAATAGTAAACAGCGCTTCATTACTTTGTTGTTTTGTGTAAACCGCAGTTCCGCTCGCTCAACCGTGACAGAGCACTAATCAAAACTTCATTTTCGGCGATTTCAAAACTTTTTCAGGTATGTGTTCTTGATTTTTTTACTCGTAGTGTTTTAGTATTAGCTGTAAGGCCGTTAAAGTAACGTGTTAGGTACGTTCTAGGCTTTTAAATTTTCTTTTAGTTTAATCGATTCGTTCTAGGCCATACGTAACCTCAAAGTGTTAACCATGCAGTGGTCTAAATTCCGACTAACGCTAGTGATCTAACGTTCGACTAGTAGTCGAACTTTGGACCAACACCACCAAGGAGGCTAATACTCGCCGTTTTTGTTTCAGAATGCCTAGAAAGAAGCCCAAATATGTTCCTAAAAATAAAAGACGTCAATGGGTTGAAGAGGACATGGCAAAAGCAATTCGTGCCGTTAATGAAAAAAAGATGGGCACCCTTAAAGCATCTAAAACTTTCAACGTACCTCGTGGTACATTGTGCGATCTTAGCAAAAAGGTTGACGTATCACCTTCTAAATTAGTGACAGCTAAGATAGGAAGGAAGCCAATACTAGGAGATGAACTCGAAAAACAACTAGTTGATTATTTACTTCATATGGAAGCAAAGTTTTATGGGTTTACCCTAAGGGACCTTCGACGTATGGCATTCCAACTTGCGACTAAAAACGGCGTTAATCACCCTTTCAAGCAAGGTCAAGCAGGCCGCGCTTGGGTTGATCTCTTCCTAGAGCGTCACAAAGAAACGCTGTCTCTGCGTAAACCATGTGGGACTCCTTTTTCTCGCGCCTTAGGCTTCAATAAAGAAAATGTTGGTGCTTTTTTCCAATTATTAGAAGAGGCCTACCTTTAACACAAGTATCCAGCGGATCGAATATACAATGTGGATGAAACCGGCCTGACCATTGTACAGAGTAAAATTCCGCAAGTTATTGAAAGGAAAGGTAAACGTCAAATTGCTGCCCTCACATCTGCAGAGCGAGGAGCGACGGTCACAGTGATAGCATGCATGAGTGCCTCTGGGCATTATGTTCCACCTTTCATTATATTTTCCAGAAAGAACATGACTGACCAACTAATGAGAGGGGCTCCCCCAGGCTCGGTTGGAGTTGCACACCCATCAGGTTGGGTTCAAACCAACATTTTTACCAAATGGTTCCAGCATTTTGTGGGAAAAGTGAACCCATCTGAGGACTCTCCAGTTCTCTTAATCTTAGATGGACACTACAGCCATGTTCATAATGTTGATGTGATTGAATTGGCACGAAGCAATCATGTGACAGTTGTGTCATTGCCACCACACTGCTCGCACAAGCTTCAGCCTCTGGACAAAACCTTCATGGGACCCCTGAAGACACACTACAGTGAAGAAATAAGACAGAGGCTTCTTCATTCAGACAGGCCGTTGTCTCCATATGACATGATGGAGCTCTTTGGAAAAGCATATTTAAAAGTACAAACAGGAGAGATCGCCATGAATGGTTTCAGCAAAACTGGCATTTTCCCAATGAATAAAAACCTTTTCACCAATGGTGATTTTCTGGCTTCGGCACAGGAATCGGTGAAATCCTGCAGTCCTCAGGCGACGCCACATGAAACTAATCAAGTGAAATCTCCCTATGACAACCAACTTTCTGCATCTAAGGCACGTGAGTCGTTGCTTGCGGATCATCCTGTAAGTCCTGCCCAGGATCCTCAACCCAGCACTTCAAGTGGTCTGAAACATGTCAGTCCGTATGAGATCGTCCCTGTACCATCAAAAAAACGAAAAGTGAGCAACAGAGGCCGTAGGAGCTTGTATGATCACTGGAACCCCCTACAAAGAAGCCCTTGTTAAATCATTAAAAGATTCTGCCGATAACCCAAAAAATGTCGTCAAAAAGAAATTAAATTTTGGGGGAATACTTCGGATACCAAAAGAAGAGAAGAAGAAAAAATCTAAAGGGAAGCCAAAGAAGACGCTTAATGAAGGCAGTTCTTCGGAAGATTTTGATGGTGCCGAAAATATTGTCGACGACAGCATGAGTGATTTGGAGTTTCCTGTGGGTAAAAAAAAAGCCAGATGATGAAGATGCGGCCTGTATTTTTTGCCAAGGACCGTTTTCCAATGACCACAAAGGAGAATTGTGGGTAATGTGTGTTATGTGCCACCTTTGGGCACATAACGCATGTGCTGGTGCCGACAAAGACATTTATATGTGTGATTTTTGTAAATGAGCAATGGATTATTGACTTTTTCCATTAAAAATAGAAGTAATATGCAAGTAAGCTTACCTTAAAACATTGTTTTTATATTATTATGTAATAATACAGTGAAATACCATTTTTTATTCTTTTGCTTTTATTTCCTGACATCTTGAAGCCGGTAGTCGAAATTTAGACCACAGTTTCAAAATCATGAATTGTGACAACTTTTACAAAAAAAATGTTCAAAAAAAAAGTTATATTTTTATAACATTTAAGTACACATGTTCGATGTATAATCCTTCCAGCTATAAATGTATATTGTTGCAACAAGATTTATGCTAATAATTCAGAAGTTACAAGTGTAAAAGAAAATGGTAGTCGAGATTTGGACCTTCTCCTCTGTATATAACCTTTTTAAAGTCATTTTCAAATAATTTTAAATTTTCTTTTTAAAAAATGTTTAAAAATGACTTACTAAACAAACAAAAAACAAGAAAAATTAATCAAAAATCTAGAATGGCAAAAAAAAACTTAAAATATGCATTTCTACAAACAGGGGACCATGAACAGAGTTTATGTACAGTACAACTGAGCATTGTCTCTGATGGACCAAAAGAAGTTTACATGTCATCAAAATCTGGGCCTTGCTAATTACACAGTGAAATTTTGAATCTTAAACATTTATTGAACTAAAAATAATGCTAAGTAAATATATGCCCCCCGCCCCCCTTCCCCTTTCAAGGTCAGTTCTAATGAATTATTCAGGTGATGTAAGTTTAATGTCCTGAATATAAGTATGTTAGTAGATATCAAATAAAAATACGGCAGACAAAAATAAAATATATTGTTTGCATAAGATTAATTCTGAATTTAGGAAAAACAAAAAAATTGATTTTAATTATCAATGCACACACCAAATAAAAGATTTTATTTATAATTTGTTGAAGGAATATATAATGATGCATTAAGTTAGATTAATGAAGTGTTAAAACTAAATGGTGCAACGAAACATTACTTACTCAACCACATCAGTCACGGCTTATTAAAAAGGTAAACACAAAGTTACACCATGTTTAGTGATACACTTATCAATATATATTTTGAGCCATGAATAGACTGAGTTAAGGTTACATTTATTTACAACATCAAAAAAGAGGATTGTTTCTGTAAAGAGAAGCAGATAAGTACCATCATAACAGACAGGGGAAAAAATAGTAACACAATAACATATAACTACTGATACTACTGGTTTCTAAGCGAAACCAAAGCCAAACATTGATAAAAGTTAGGCAAAAGGTTGATAGAAAAGAAGAGGTACAATTAACTAATTATAATTTAACATAAATTATAAGGGAGAAGAAATGCAGGGTTACTATTAAAGGCATGATTTTAAATAAATTACATAGATCAGACTCTTACAAAAAGGCTTCTACTGAAATTATACTATCTTGGAAAAAACATAACTTAATTAGGTGCTTAAAATAGTTTAGATGTTTTAAAGAGTTATTAAAATTACTTAAAACAAAACTTTTTATTTATTAGTTTGTCTAATTTTTTTAGTTGTATGTAGCCCCAGAATCAAAACATATAAAATATAAGTAGGCCTACTCGAGATACTAAAATAAATAAATGACAAACATGAAACTATATTAACGAATAAACATTTAAATTCCATTTGAAAAAATCATATGTTTAGAAAAACATAGCAATCAAAGAGAAAATTTAACAAAATGGAAAGTAATCAGTAGAAACCATTCTTTGAGGAGTCATTTGAAATAAATATAAATTAAAGAGTACCAAAATGTAAGCTTATAATCTCTTCCACCAAAGCCAACCTAGTATTCCTGTATATTTAACTGGTATTCATCAGCGAGTTTATATATATTATAATAAAGGAGACGTCAAACTCAAATTGATTCTTAGTGGTAACAAAATAATAAAGAATTGATCTTAAGGAAGCCACCTCGGTCAGCGAAAAAGTATTAATTGTTGTCAGGCCACATCACATGGCTTAAAAAACAATCATCTTTATCTGAGATAGTTTATATTAAAATTTAAAATTGATTTTTGGTGTTATTAAATCTGAGACCACCTTTTAGAGCTCACAAAAGTTTTCTTATGAAATAATAACATTCACTCCTCATGGAAAGTTACTTAGCACAGTTTGAAGGCGGAGGAGTCGGGTTAAATGTCTACTCGGTTTTAAATGGAAGGTAGGAAAGTGTGTGGAGATGGGGCACAAAAATAAACCGTAAAAAAAGGGTTACTTAATTTATGGATGAACCCAAAGTCGGAATGTAGACATCTATAAAATTCAAAGTATTTAACGTGCACTTTCTGAACCAAATGATTATATTAGAACACGAGAATTTCTATAAGCAAAATCAAAAGGACCTACTAATTTTTCCAGGAAAGGTACCCTTCAGGATTCTTCCACATGCCACAATCGACATGAGACCAATGGCTTTACTTCCCCACTGAAAGATATTCTGCTACAATTTTTTTATCCCCTCAATTGGTAACTTTTCGTGACCACTGGTTAATAGACTAATTAAAGTCATACAAATGTGTGTCAGTGAAAACGCAAAACTAACACTCTTAAATATGGGCAATATTTCCTGTAAAAGACAAAATAAATAACATGATCTATTTGTTTTTTAACATTTAAAAAATAACTTAATTTGAAAAAAAAGAATGTTTCTTTGCAATGATTTTTTGTAGACACCTAACCAAAAGAAATAAGTAAACAAATTAATTTTGGAAAACAAATGAAAATCACAAGGAATAGGTAAATAAATTAATTTTGGAAAAAAAAAGAGTATGAATTAATTATAATTAAACTGCCAAGCTGTTATGTAAAAGGGGAAGAGGTTTGAGTCAATGTCATATGATGAACTATTATTTGTGATAAATAGTGTGTGGCTCTGAGTTAAACAAGCATGTATTGGCTTTTTTTTAACAGTAAACAAACTATTTTAATGTAATCTGCCAATTTAATGATGAATGAAGATATTTACACTTTAACTTTTATTGATATATAGTATTTGGGGGTTGAAGGCGTGCATTGAGCGCATTATATTGTTGGGGTAAGAACATGTGACATAAATAATGAATGTGCCCTTAAACAGCATAACTAATTACTTTTCAAAACCATAAACACAACTGCTGAGAATAATACCAATATAAATATATTTGGAAATGTGGTCACAAATTAGTGGAAGACAATAAAAA
The DNA here is from genome assembly GCA_901482245.1 of Timema douglasi. NCBI lineage: Eukaryota > Metazoa > Arthropoda > Insecta > Phasmatodea > Timematidae > Timema > Timema douglasi. The sequence continues at coordinate 54,291 of CABEEJ010000592.1, forward strand.
TAAAATAATGAATATTAATAATAATAATAAAGTAAAGGGGTTACACACCACTGGCGAACAAACTGCTGTAACAGAGGGGCGACTTCGTGAGGGCACACATAACCTAGCCGGCCAATAGTAATGGCTAGAGCGAGCGGGCAAGAAACAAACCAATCAAAAAACAGAAACAACACATAAAAAACAACTCAGAAACAGAAATACTTTTTACTTTCATAATAATTACAGACAACATCTGCGATTAGGTGAATTAACTTTTTGCATATTTTTCATCCTAGATAAAATTAAAGGGAGTTTAGATAAATAACAAGTGGCATTCAATGAATCAATTCAATCGAAAAACATTTTTCCCCGTTAGCTGCAACATAAGACTATAGTAGGCCTACATTCACAAAAAAAAATTGTTGACAATTAGAAAAAAAAACAAAGTTTAAAACCAACACACACACACACACACACACATTGCAGTTGAATCTTAGATACAAAATAAATCAATTTATAAATACTTATGGATTTTTGAGATCAAATCCTTGGATTTTTTAAAAATACTGCTTAATGATGGTTTAGAAACTAATTAATTATAGAATACCTTATCAACCTAACCCCCGGACCATTAATTTAACACTTAACTGAATGACTTAATGTGTTAATGAATGGATCATAAGAATGTTAACATTTAGTTATTATTTCTATTTTTTCATTATATTTTTAGTTCCTCTTTTGTTTATAATTTTATTTGAATTCAAAATTCAAAGGTAAGTGAAGATTCTGATTTGTGATTCTAATTTGTAAACTAGTATATTCGACCTAACTCTTATTTATTATAAAACAAATGTGCAAGTTATAGCCGGCTTTATTTTTTAATACTCAAGATTTTTTCCTCTCATAAAATAATTTAAAGTATAAAGAAATAATAATTATAAATAAGTTATGACTCTATGAGTGTATGCTACTAAATTTGATAATGACTATTCATTGGAGGCCAGCACTTTAACCCATAAACCAAAGAATTGTACACACGGGCTGTTTTCTTTTTCAAAGGAAAAAAATAATAATTAAAATGCAAACTGTAAATATTATTTACCAAGAAATAATTGTTTGAGAACCAGTACTCATACTAAAACTAAATAAACCTCTTGCCCCCCACTCAGACCATTGAAGAAACCTCCTCTGCCCCAGTTTGGTAACCATTGCACTGATGTTCTAGGGACGAGGTAGGCATAATTTAGAAGAAATTAACCTAACCACGTTATTTACTCTTTCCCTTGGTAGGCTTTCTTCACCCAATTTCCACTCAATAGTTAACTTTTCCTTATTTTATTAATTTCCACAAATAATATCAAAATAATTATTATTAATATGAAATAATTTAAATATTTTATTAGCTTGATCAAATCAAAATCATTTAATTTTAACTTTAAAAAGTTAATATTTTATAATACTTCCCTTTTCTAGATTGTACCCCTCATTAGTGTTCCAAGAATCAACCACAACTATTAATTCAAACCAAATAGATCACATCAAATATATAAAAACAAGGTGAATCAATTAAAATGCAGCTTTAGAACCTCTCAGTACCTGCTTCTACAAAAACAAAAGGTAATTAACACTAGAAAAAAATAAAATAGGTAGACAAAAGAAACATATTGCATCTTGGTTGTGTTCATAGACTGAGTATTCCTTTAAGGAAAAAAAAGTTCCAAAATGACGTATTAGTGAAATTAGTTCTAGAAAGAAATGTATGAAAGAAGTTAGAGTAAAGAGGAGTTTTTTCCAAATCTTATAATAAATTCATATCTTAGTTTATGAGACTCCCTTCTTAGAAAATCTTGGGCAATGTAAATATTTGTAAATCAAAACCCCTATTTACATCTATTTATGATCCAAGTTAGAATCAGTTTTTGAGCCCAAAATAATCACCCCTTTAGAATACATCTTAAGAAATGGTCTATTTTATCTTCTTAAAGTCTTTAAAAAAATGCTGGATTGCCATTAGACCCACTTCGTTCCTTGTGGTTGTCTTATCCTGAGATTCTTAAAAAATTGTTAGAAACATTGTTATTTTTAGAGATGGGTCAAATCCAATATTTCTCAAATCCGAACCTTAAATTTTCTTTCAAATCCAAATTTGAATCCTGTATTTCTCAAATCCTAACCTTACATTTTCTTTCAAAACCAAATTTGAATCCTCGAATCTTTATAAGATGTACACATTTAGTCAAGTGAAAATAATTGAAACTTCATTGATAATAAGTTGTTAAATGCTGTGTGTCGCTGTCAAATGCTATTTTGTTTGTCATGTCTCATAAGTCATAAACAACATAAAACTATATAAAACAAGAGACAACTTTTTTTTTAGTAGATCAATTATATTAATACAGCGTTGTCCTCTTTTGTGATTTTGTTACTCTCCCAACTACATCGTTTTATATTATTCCTTATAAATAAAAACAATTGCTTGAAATTGTTTTAAATTATAATTAATTATAAATAAAGGTCTTCATAATATATAGTATTTGATATTTTTATGAATCTCGAATCTCTATAATACCAGGGGATTTGAGGGATTCAAGGGATTTAGGATCATATCTCTAGTTATTTGCAATGCCAACAGAATCGGAAGTTACTCTAGTTTTTGTTTTGATATGTGAACATGGTTTTCAATGTATAGATAGAAACCAGGAAAATTGAGATGTACACACACAAAAAAATGTTTAAGCTCTCCCCCACCCCCAAAAAAAATAATTATGAAATTTAAGGGTGACCCCAAACTAGAATTGAGATTGGGTACGCGCTAGCCCTTGAGCGCCTCTACTAACTTAAGTTTAGGCACAAGCAAACTAATAGAAAGTGTAAATTGAGCATTCTCAAACCGACGGATGAGTAGGCCTATTATATAATATATCCCAAGGAGTAAAAGTTTTTTCCCCTTAAATAACTAGCCCTTTAGTCCCCCTCCCCCCAGCTCTTTTAAATGTAAATTTGAGAGCACTGACAAAATAATGTTAAGTTTATGGCAAGTTAAGCACATGTCTAGTATAGTAATCACTATAATCACACAAACAAGTAATGTAATATTAAAATTTCATTAATGATATTAAGCTAGGTTCTACAAGACAACTGGTTTAGTTTAAATATGGGAAATAAAAATACTTTTGAAGGAGCCACGTGTGTTTAGTGAAAACATTAAATTAATTGTGTTTGTGTACATAACAAGTGCTGTATAAAGGAATATAAATATGCGCCTGAGTTTAACTCTTTACCCGAAATAAAGGTTTATATACTAGATAGAATGGTAGATAGAATTTACAAGGGTTAATATTAGAATAATAATATTTAGCACCACGTCCTACTAACCGTTCGAGTTATACGCTTAAGTACTAATAACGCCAAAGGATTTGGAATGGGAAGGTTGAATATAGATTAAGTGAACCAGTATTTGCATGAAGAGGGGGAGGGGGCGGGGGGGGGGAGTGTAAAACCATTTAGGATAAGTATGGCTTTGAGCCACTAATAAGCAGTATTTAAAGCTTTAAAACAAATTTCACTTGAAAAATTGAAAACAATTATATTATTTTTTTAGGGATACGAGTCTCGAATTCAAAAGTTTCTCGAATCCTCAAATTTTGAATACCCCTGTGGTTTCAAGGGATCATACCTAGTTAATAGTTTTTTTAACATCGCATCTTTTCAGGCTATAAGCATATGTACTAATTACGATAATGAGTTAGGGATGAGAAAGATTGAATTAAGAAAAAGTGTCCCTACATATGAACAGACACCTGAGAATGATGCCTTAGACCACGTGGCCACCGAAGAATTTAGTGGTTAATGTTAAAATCACACAAAGTGTGTACTGAAACATGTTTGTGCAACTAGCATAAGTTAAATAGTTACTATAGCATTATAAACAAGTTTGCCATTCATCACGTAATCAATGTGTTTGGTCCCTTGTCAAAGAAATAATTTAGGTAAAAAATTTCGTATTTTCACAACAATCTTGGTCAAATTTTTATTCCCATTTTACAATCTGGAGCAAAGATTGCTAAAGTGCCCATGACTGTCATTTAAATTAACAGATACCAAATAAATGAAATAAATTAGTGTACAAATTGATTGATTCCGATCAAATAAATTCATCCCACCTCCCTTCTAAAAAAAATTGCTGAAAATTTTAAAATAGCTAGATTCAAACTCAAAATTTTGAAGATTTGCATTTGCTTAAAACTTACCATAGATTAAAGTACATACATTAATTTTATCTAAAATTTTAGTTCATATTAGTAAAAGCTATAGTAGAATACAAATTTAAAGCGGTTGTTGGGTGTTATCTGTTTTATAAATATGTTTAGAGTAAAAATATTGCTTCTAAATTGAAAACATCTGTGTAATTTTGTGCACTAAATTCATATGGCATCATAGATCTGACATTTTCACTAAAGTTAAACTTGTAATTTAAAAAGTGTTCTCACATAAGACATGAATTTATAAAATATTAGTAGCCTACAAAAGTAATAATAGGTTTGTCAATTTAGATTCCTCGATACCCTCAGATATTATTGGTATAGAATCCTATATATTATTATTATTATTATTAGCACCGCATCTTACTACCCGTTTGGGTTATACGCACTTACGCTAATGTGTAATGGTAGGGTGATTGTGAGATGAAATGGAGGACCTATAGTTTAACGTGGAATCCGAACCACGGTGGAGGCCTGGCATTCCCCACATTCACAAGATGTCTTGTCAGAGGTGAAGGAAGGGTTTGGTAATCAGATAAATTTATGCCGGGACAGGGGATTGAACCCTGTCCTATATATTATTTATTTCTGTTGTCAACATAGTTTTACAAAGGTTTACTGATCTATATTAATATCCATATTTTCAATCCCTCAATTCGTAGTTCTCATAATCCCAGTAAATGAAACACTATAGCAAGAGTCAGAATTGCAAGCTTTTTATTGTGAACTTAAATAGTCTTTATGGCATTTCACTTAAGTACCCGCAAATTATAAATGTAATTATCATCCCCTTTGTGTTCTAGTAGTGATCTTGCATAGATCAAACTAGGTGCATATCCATACAAACTCATTTGTTGAAAACTGGAAAAACATAAATTTACTACTATTCTGTTATATTTATATTTCCTCTTCTGTTCATAAATTTTTACAAGATTCAACATTTGAAGGTAAATTGGAGATTTGGATTATTAAAATAGTGGATTCAACCCAACCCTAATTAGGTATTTTACACAAATAATCATTTAAGCAACCAGAAGGAATATTTCCCCACATTTCAGCCACAAGTTTACTTACTTCAAAAAAGTTTTAAAAATTGCCAATAAAAACAACAAATAAACAACAGTGGTTGGAAAACATTATAATTGTACTGTAAATGCCTGACACCATGCTGTTTAGTGAAGCATAATTAATAAGTAAAATTATTTATAATGAGGGTACAAAACTAGTGTCAATTCTTACCCGGATGGTAGATTGACAACATAGCGCCAACACAACATCTCCATGCACTACTCAAATCAAGTGTATGTATTTTTGTGGCTGAATTGGTTTTAATGTTCAGACCAGGCCAGGTTAAGACTTTCGGTAAGTGTTGTTTATGATCCAGACTATACCAAAACTCTGGTTAGGTAAAGATTTTCTCAAACCTACTTATACTAATAGAAAATTAAGACTTGTGCCTATTCTAAATAGTTAAGAATGACGTTAAGGAATAAGAAGAGTTTTTATTTAATCATGACTGATAATGAATTTAATAAGGTGGGTATGTAGGGAGCGCGAGTTGGCAAAACGTTTTTTGGCCAAAATAAATAAAATGTGTTTCCAGTGGAAACATAGTTTGATTTTCTTCAAATGGTGATATTAAAAGAGTTGTTGAATATCTGTTATGAGCATAGGCATTAAGTGAAAAGCTTTTTAAATAAAGAGATTGTCATTAAATTCCAAGATATTCTTGAAAAAAATTCAACAAATTTTGATAAAGCCATATGAAGATAAATTAAACTCTACATTTGTATAAAAGCAATATTTGATTTGTTTATACCAAAAAAAGTTTTGCTATAAAAACTGTAAAAAAAAACACTTGACACTTTTCCGCTAAACCCCCATCTTATGTGAGAGGAAGAATTATTTTAAAGAACAATTATCATAAAAAAAATTACAATAAGATTTTTTTAAGTTGGTTTCATGCCACGAGGAGGATTGTTTATCTATGGCTGGCTTATTACCCTTTCAGATGATTAACCTGAGAGTCTATTTAATTACCCAGCTAATAAGATAGTACTTGTTAAATTTGTTTTATTATTATTGACTTTAAGATCTTGTCCATAGCTGAGGCCAGCACATTTATATCTAACTCCAGGTTGAATTAAATGTCCCTTCAATGTAATGTTTGATCTCACCCCTAAGACTTAATTAATATATAACAGTTGGCCGATAGTCAATATCAGCTAAAAAAAACAATTCAACCACTGAAATACACACATTGTAATGCCCTATTTTAAATAAATGATCCATTAATAGAAAAATCAAGCTTCAAAATTACAAGATTTGCAAAAAGCATATAAAAGTATTAGATTTTTTTAAATCAAATTTATATATAAAATGCAGTGATAAAAGGGTTTATTGAAAACCAGACTTCCCCCACTTTTTGATAAACAAAGAATTTAAATTTATTTTTTAAATTAAGATAAAGGGCAAATCAATTATGAGCATCTTTCCTATTCATTTTATAAATTGGGATGATGTGTATGCTGTTTTTAAACAATAATCAAATGCTATTTCCAAATAAATAAAATAATCATAAAAAATTCATATAAACTAATTTTATTAATATTTTATGACTAATATAAGATATATATTAAAATTGAGTGATGCTCAGGTAGTGTTCAAATAAAATGTCATTACAACAAGAAAGTGCAACATATAGAGTTTACCCCAAAATACTGGAGAGTGATCAAATAAAGTAACAAAATAACTTGGGAATGTGGAAAATGAGTTTTAAGGGGAGAGTTTTTTTCACTTTTTTTCCCAAAACTTTTAAAACAAAGAGAAAAAGTTGTCATTAAATTTCATGATACCCTTGACAGATATCCAAGAGCTGTTTAAGTCACCATGTGAAGAAAATTAAACTGTTTCTAATGGAGAGTTATTTGATTTTTTTTTGCGCCAAAAAAGTATTTTGCTATAAAAATGAAAAAATACTGCCCTTAACTCATGTTTCCTACATCCCCACCTTAATGGCAGGCCTAGAGACAGGACCAAGCAACACCATCCCTCTGGTCACTACTTAACACCCTCAACTCCACAAACTTTATAATCTTTAGAAAAAAAGGCGCTCACAGTTGAGTCACCACAATATATCTTAGCAGAACCGAGAATACTCTATAAGTGACCAAAAAATATGCACAGCATACTTCCAAACTTCTGTACCTAACCATTCGATACAAACAAGTCTCCGGTTCATTTTCCATCAACTAGAACCCTACACCAGAGGTGGTCAACATATTTTTCAATCTAGCCACAAGTGTGGCAAATGAGAAGTGAAATTTGCATCATGTAAAAAATTGTGAAATTAGGTTGTTCAATCAAACATTTAAAACAACACAACCTGTTTGAAAAAGTTTATTCAGAACATGTACACCCGTGACTACTCAGTTACAACCAGGAAAGTGGAGGTGGTATATCAAGCCTCTTGCTGTCCAAATGACTCCTTCAGATATTGTTAAAATATTTTAATTACTAATAACAAATCTACTGAAATAAAATGCTCCAATTAAGATTACTAAATGAAATACTTCTTTGGCATTGTGAATTTATTTTAAAATAAATTTGTCAAAAAAATTACAAATATTACTTGTTGAAAATTGTTCAGATTGAAAAAGTAAGACAATTTAATGCAGAATTCGGCAATACCTATGTCTGATAAGTTGTAGAAACATTATCTGAATATATGAACTCAACGCACATGTGGAATGCTTGGCCCGCTACTAGAGTCGGTAATCACCTTCAATATTGACAGCTCTGTAATTGGTATTACCATGCTGCCTTGCAAAAATCAGTTGATTTCATCGGAAGCTATCCCATAATCAATCATGCCCTCTTGATTAAAAGTCCTGATTGTACCTTGTGACTTCTTTGCTGCTACTACCCATTACCATTCACCCAGCAATTTCGGTTGCACGTGTCCAGGTCTTCCCCTTCATTATTCCTATTTTATTCTCTATGTTTTTCATAGACAGTTTCATATCCTTGTCTATCTGTTCCTACGTGTAGATTAAAATCCTCGATTATGACACTGTTCTGTGTATCCACAAATTCTTTTAATAATCCGTCGGATTTTATTCATTTGTACATCATGTATTTGGTGTACACACTTGTAATACTCCTCTTTCTCTTAAGATAAATAATTTAATCATTCTATCAGAAGCATTGAGCACATTTTATTCGCTTGCTGAAAATGACATACCTTCACTTTGGCCAGCACTCATGCCTCCGGAGCTATTGTACCCATCCCGACGCCCCTGCTGTACAGCAGCCTGCCTGGCATTCCCCTACTTAGTGTGTATCCACCTTCCACAAAGTGGACAAGGGGCTTAGTTATGTAATATTTCTGTAAAATAATGAAACTTTATTCTAGCTCATAATATGGCAATTGGAGTGTATAATATCTGCAAAGATTCTGATTTGTGGTAAATAAAATGATTGATTGATGATTAATGGCAATCACAGTTCTTTGAGACCAAGTGCCGACTGCACAAGCTGCCTCTACCACGTTCTCTCCAGAGCCTTTGCCCTCCAATTTCCCTCTACACCCAGATCCTTGAGATATCCGGCCACATCTTCACTCAATCTCGTTCTGTGCCGCCCCAGAGGTCTTCAAGTGCCAGGTATGCCCGTCCATGATAGATCTCAGACTTCTTTTCTATTGAATTCTGGCTTCATGTCCTGCCCATCTAATTTTTTTTTATAAAGCTGGTTGCTCCCTCTAGTCATATTTCTTGTTTGTTTGTCCTTTTATATCCACCTTACTTTTTTACTGGATCCCATATTTTTCTCATGGCCTTTCTTTAAAGTCCCTTAGTCTTTACCTATCACTCTTGGCCAAGCTCCATATCTTTTGAGACATACATGACTAGCAAAAACACAATAGTGTTGTATCCCCTAAACTTTGTTCCCATGGAGATTCTTCCGGAACCAAACAAGGATTTTAGACTGTAGAAGCTCCGAGATCCAGCCATCGTTATTTCAATCGGCTCCGCTTTGATTTTGTTACAATCATCGAACCAGTATCCTAAATATTTGAATTTATCCACCTTTCTCAACGTCATATCTCTTGCTTTTACAGTTCCCTCATTCTTTCTCCTCCTCAAGGTCATTAACTCAGTTTTCTATCCACTTATATGTAACCCAACCTTTTTGAAGTTCCTCTTTAGCTCTAGGGCCATCCCTACCATCTTCGTCTCCTCCTCAGCTATTAGCACAATGTTGTCAGCAAACGCTAACCATCAGTGTTTTCCATTCATCAAAACACCATCCTAGTCCTTTCTCTTGTCCATTTCCCTCATGACCTTTTTTAAAACCAAGTTTTACATTAGGGCTGATGTTGCATATCCTTGCCTTACTCCTGTTTTTATCTCCAACTCGTCTGACAAAAATCCTCTGTACTTCACCTTTGCTTTTGTTGTTCCCCTTAAAAGCCCTCATCACTGTCCTTATTTTTGGGGGTATTTTCATCTCATGAAGCAACTTGTAATGCTCTTTTTGTGGATGCTGACATACACTTTGGAGAAGTCCACAAAAGTTGTCTTGATGTCCTTGTCCAATAGCTGTCACATCAACTTAGGGTCTCCAGCCAAACCATATTTTAAAATTACCTGACTTTTCCAGGGCCAATTTTTAATTTTTACAATCATTTAATATATAAATTAGAAACATTATTTTATCAAGATCACAACTTAACATAATCATATTTTTTGTCACATAAACATTCTGAAATTCTGTCACTCTTTTAGGTGTTAAAAGATTTCAGCCTAGAGAGATGGCACATTTGGTAGTGTGATCTAAGATTTCAGTGAGATCATTTTGAGACATTAAAATATCACCGTACAGCAGTACAGCTTAAAATTATTGTGAGGCACATTCTAATTTAGTTTATTCTCCCGATAATGTAATATAATTCATGCTTATGTGTATAGCCATGACTCAACTATGGTTGAAATGTGGGGTAAAGAGATGAAAAGACACAAAAATGACACGTTGACCTTGTGAATTGAGGTTAGTAGGCCCAAAATGGACAACTGTGTTAAAATTGATTAGCAGTGTGTATTAACTTAAAGGTAAATGTTTTTTTGACTGTTGTATGTAAGGTTACATATTTTTTAGTGATCATGTGAAAATTCAAAAAATAATCAAATTCCCTGATTTTTCATTTTTCTAAGTTGCTGGATACCCAAAATGTAAAGATGTAATCCATCCTATGCCCTAAAGCCAGTTTGATATTCTTAGACTTATCCTTCGGCGAGAAGCTTCAGATCGCCCCGAGAAAAGTATTCTGTATGTCCTGCTGAGCAGCGAGATACCTAGATAGTTTGTTACATTCCGGCTTGGCTCCTCTTTTTATGAAATGGGATTATTAACACTGTCTGCCATTCTTTGAGCATCTTCTCCTTTCTCTAGATAAATATGATTAGTTCAAATAGCTCTCTATGCAGTCTTTCTCGTCCTTCTTTGATCATCTCCATCGTTATTTGATTTACCCAAATAAAATGATTGGATTTCACTGAATACAAGTTGTATTTTGGTATTAAAAGTCGGTAGATAGAAGGCATTTTTTTGGCAAAAAGGGTAAAATAAAATGTTTTCAAATTCAAGTGGCATATTGATATGAATATGAAAATTATGGCTAAACTTTACATATTTGACTTTAGTTACAAGTTGATTGTGATAACAGTCAAATCAAACACATATTTTACATTTTCTTTTCCAATGAATGGTCTTTGGTGGTGGGAAATACTTGGTTGAACTTGAAACTTTGATTTGTTTTTGGCAGTTTCCGACAAAGTACAAATGATTTTGTCTGATACTAAGTAAAAATGTGTTTACTTTGGATTTAATATGTCCTCATTAAAATCTACATAATTGATCCTTATTTACATATAAACGACACAGTTATTGATTTTGCAATCAGATTAAATATTGTTATATTTTGCTTGTGTATGATGAATTCAAAAATTCTACAATTAACTTTCTCTTTAAGAAAAACCACTTTCACTTTTAGTATGAGGTTGGTTTTTTTTTTTTTGCATTCTCTTGTAGAAAGTTGTGTCGTGTGTTTCACACTCCCTCGTGATGAGTTCCAATATAATGAAACCTAGGTAGACATTACCTCCTTGTACAGTGGCAGCAGTGTAAGCTGTATTCTTTTAATTGTAAAACATATTATGTTTGTTCCCTTTTCTATCCACCATTCCTGTACGTTATTCCAAATACTATGCAACTTTTTAAAATGACTTTTGTATTAAATGTAATGTTCTAAAAAGTTTGTGTAAATACACGTCTCACAATATTTAAGTGCCTCTTCCTTCATAATGGAAATCTGATGCCCTTGTGGTCAGCAAAGATTGAATAAATAAACAAATATGTTTAAATTATTTGGTCACAAATAAATCTAATAGTTCACATCTTACGCTTCAAGTTTCAGAAATTAAGAAAAAAATGCCAGTAGACTTAATATTTTTCAGGTGTGTAAGGCCTGTGTGAATCCATGATACATTTAAATCTGAATTTTGGCAAACTAGCTTGAATTGATTCAGGATTGACCACCCCAATATCATGGTAATTTTTATTATTCAATTAACATGCTCAAAATAATTTTGAATTGAATCCAAATAAAAAAATTTAGTAGCCTTAATATTTTCCAGGTGTTTAAGCCTGTGCGAAACCAAGAGTTTACATTTTGAATCGAATTGGAATCTTGGCAAACTAGCTTGAATCGATTCCAGATTGAATACAAAGCCCTATTTTTTTTAAATACCATGCTAAAAATATTTTTGAATCAATCCAAATCAAACATTTTATTTTGAAAATGTTTCGAATCAAAATCAAATATCTTTTAGGAGTCTATATGATTATTATTTTTTTAATTCAATCTTATGTTGCATATCATCACATGTTAAGATTTTTGACATACAATAAGGTGAAATATTTTTAAAAATGTGGGTAGTCATTTTATGGAAATAAAGACACATTTTAGATTAAGCAAAACAAGTATTATGTAATCCAATAACACTAAACTCCGAATATGAAACAAATTAAAAAAAAAAAAAATCATAAAATATTTTCAATAATAGTTAAAAGGTCAATTAATATTTACAAAAACCTGGTCCTAAGTATTTGGATTTTTTGCATCACACCCTGAATAAAAAGTGTTTACTTTTCTAGATATGTGCATAGGCTAGCTACCATCACAAACAAATTTTCACTATTTGATTCAAAGTTAACACAATGATAGTTAATGTATCACTAAGCCCCACCCTCACTTTTAAGCGGTGACATTCTTGTTAGCTCTTCTACAAGACTGTTGTTTGTAAAGAAAGATTAAATTCCTCAACATGCTCTGGTGATGAGATTCATATGCCTAACAGTCACTATATTCCCTGCAGTACTGAAGAGCCTGTCCCTACTAACATGAGTAATCAAATGGTTTTTGCAGTTTAAAACAAGTTGTAAAAGGCAGAATGTGTGTTTATAGTAGTGAAACAGGATGCTTTATCAATGTGTGTTTATAGTAGTGAAACAGGATGCTTTATCAGAGTATCCAGCCAAACTATATCTTAAAATTATCTAACTTTTCCAGGTTTTCCAGAGCCAATTTCCAACTTTTACAGTCTCTATATTATAAATATGATTGTTATTAAGATCTCAATTTAATGTAATAATATTTTTAGACACATACACATTTTGAAATTGTAACACTCTATGATGGGTTGTGCGTTACAAGTAAGCTTTGAGTTAGATCATATTGAGGCCTTAAAAAGATTGCCTTACATGGGCTAGTGAACTAATGGCTCAACTTTCGGTAGACATGAAAGAGGGATGAAAATCCCATGTTGACTTTGAGAATTGAGATTAGTATATTCAAGATGGACAACTGTACTAAAATAAATTCGCAGTGAAAAAAAAGGTTTTTTGACAGTTATTTTATTGAAAAATGAAAGTAGCGTAGGCCTATTACTTTATTGACTATGGGAAAATTCAAAAAATTTGATCAAATTCCCTGACTTTTTCCTGTTTTCCAAATTGCTGGACACCCTGTTCTTTTATCTTTCATAGGCCATTGAAAAGCAATTGTACATACGCATCTCAACAGATGTACGGTACACACGAGACGTTTGTATGATTTCATTTAGATATGATATAAAATATTTAAAATTTAGTATATTTTAAATTAAGGATAAAAGTTAAATTACAATAATTGTAAATAAAGTATATTTATCTTGGACATTCATAAATGAATTGATAGGATATTTAACTCAGCGGTAAATTATATTTCTATGTTGGCCATGCTGATTTTAGAAACTAATTAATTTGAGATGGACACTCCAACAATGTAACATGTTTAGTTAAATAACGTTAGTATTAGTGCGCTTGCATTCAATTCTTAGTTGTTTTACCAGTGAAAAGATTTTTAATCATTATGATATCCACAAATTTTTCTTGTAAAATCAGAGATTATTAGTTGAATTAAAATGTAAACAAAGCCATATGACAAACTTACAAAAGGTTATCGAGGAAATAAAAAGCTTGCTGTATAAGACCATAGAAAGATAAATTATTCAACAGTATGAAAAGATTTGAATTTCAAACTAACCTCATTGAATCCGAATCGGAAATAAATTTTGAATCCATCACAAATCTCTCTAATAAGATATCATATCCGAAATTTCTAAGGTATGCACAGGCTTACAGCCGTGTGTAAATCCTCCTGTAGTAGTATCAATAATTGAGGCAAAAATAATTATTTCCCGCCTGCTTCATTCGGTGGAAACATTGTCTTTAGCAGGGCTGTGGAGTCTGAAGCAATTTTGGCTGGAGTAAATCAGTAAAAACGTACCAAATGACTTCAGCTTCAAAATAAAACTTATATTATTGTAACAATATGTAGTAAAACTATCATTTTGATTTTATACTTTTTTTTATTCTTTAAGATCAATATTTGTAATTTGTATTGACAAATTTATTCAAATATAAATTCACAATGCCAAAGAAGTTTCCCATGAAGTAATCTGTATTGGAAAATTCTACTGCAGTAAATTTGTTTTTACTAATTAATATACTTTAGCCATTTCTAAAGTATTAAGAATCTGAGAGTAGAAAAATAGAGGAGTTGGAGTCGAAGGCTTGGTGTAACAACACCACCGCCTTGGGTTTATGGCGCTATTCTCGCAATATACTAGACTGCCAATGATGGTGAGATCATGGATTGATCCCCAGTAGTGTGTACTAAAGATGATTTTACCTAAGTTGTTTCCCCACTCTCTCTCCATGCTAAATGTGGGTACACTTTCCCTAAATTCAACATTCCTCATCCGTAGCCCGATTAGCATAGTTAGTATATAAGCATATAAACCAAATATGTAGTTAGGGTTAAGACATAGTGCTAAAATAATCCCAACGTCTATGGTTTATTTTATGTATCTGAACACCTCTAAATAACATTCTAATATAGGGATGTGAAAAAAGTATCGATTCTTTACTAATATCGATAATTTCCTTTTGAAAATAGGATTTTTTTTACTCAATACTTTTACTGATATAAGTATTTGACGAATATAGTTTAAAAAAATGGCATCTTCCAAAAGTGAATTATGAAGGTTTAAGAAGTTGGAACCCACCTCAGTGGCATAGTTAGGTAACGTGCTAGTTTTATGTTGAGCTAGACTGCAGAAGGACGGGAAGATCGAGGTTCAAATCTCGGTCAGGTGAACTGAAGGTGGTTTTTCCTAAATGGTTTTTCACCCTCCCTCCAAGGAAATGCTTGTTAACTTCCTTTAAATTCAACCTTTACAATTAGCAGGCTTAATTTAAATTAATAGCACCCACATTTGCATGGTAGGAAAGTGGAAAGACATTTAGGAAAAAACACCCTTAGTGCACCCGACCAGTATCGAACCTTGATCTCCCTTGTCTTGACTTTAGCAGTCTAATCCAACATGATAATGGTGCATTAGACCACACGTTAACAAAGCAGGTAGAAGATTATTAATACTAGATAAAAACCAACATTTTTCCAGATTAAAATGTTGATACCAGAACTTTTCTTTCGATACTAGCACGGTATTGATATATTTCTTCCGATATTTTTAATGAGTACAGTATCGATAATTTTCTTTCGATACCACATCCCTATTATAATAGTTTTTATGCAAAAACAAGAAAACTTTCACCAGCTTGCTTGATGTGGAGGCCATCACTTAAAAAGAGAACTGTTGAGCAAAACTATTGTGAAAATAAAAATGTTTTCTTATATTTAGTATGATTTAAAAAAATGTCAAAATTGATTTTTATCAAAATAAAATTGAAAGTTTAATGGGATGAAGAATAAAAAATAGGGCTGTCAAACTCTATACCTCAATTCTTACGGGTATCCTAAGAATATAATTTTACGATTCTCGCTACTTCGATTCTTAGCTCTCAATAAGATTGGGAACTAAACAAAACAGCAATATTCAAAATGGGTGATAATCGATTATCTCATATTAGTTTAGTCGCCGTTTTACTTAAATGCCGGCAAATTGTAAATATAACATAAATATAGTATGACCCCGAATATAATATGACCCTAACATTTTGAGGTGAACTACATGAAAAATAAATGTTCTAGAATATAATAAAACCTGACATGACAGTAACAAGAGGTAAAAACTTAACTTTTGACACTTTTAAAAAAAAAAGTAATAGTTAAGTGAGACTGTCAGAATATATGATTCTAAACAAACAATCAATATATAATGTGTTATCTAGGTATGGCAATTTTTCGTAATATATCGATATATCTACCATTACTTGATATATCACAATTCACAACGTGTATATCGATAGCTACGATTTTCCTATCGAATTAAAATGGTTGCTCTCCTGTAATTATATTATTTGTTGCTTTTCACTTTTGAATGTTTTATTTAGGTCTTTGAATAAGACAAGTTTAATAAAAATAGAACCAAAATCGAAATAGTTAATAAAAATTAAACAAAAAAAGTTTTATTTATTTTAATTTACTAGGTTATCGATAAATCGTTGCCAAAACTTCATCACTAATTTCTGACAAGATAAAGTGTGTAGGATCAGTTATGACAACAACTTAAACATTTTTAATGCGTGAAATGTGTTGTTCTTTCTGTTGTAAAATCCGCAGTTTATTGTATTAATTTTGAGTTTATTTGAATTCTCGGTCTTGATTTTCAGTTTTAAATAATTTTTAGTGTGTTTAATAAATCTCTATAAGATTGTTAGATTAAAGTTTCAAATGACATGTGTTGTAATGAACGAGTCCAAGTTTCACATTGAGGGGGGAGTAGTGTATCAGGCACGTTGGATTTTCTATAAAATACCTGAAAAAATAATGAAAAAGGAAATGTTTAAGAATCGGAATCAAGGTTAAACTTAATTATCAGAATTTAAATAATAGGTATTGTGACATCTGTAATAAAAAATCTAAATCTAAATCTTGCAAGAACATAAAAGTTCTCATAAACTAAAACAAAAAATCTAAAAGCTGTGGTTGTATATGTGAGCATTGATGGGTTATTCATATGAAAAAATCTTAAGTAATTGAATTGTATGTTGTGATAGCAATTTGATTTATTAGAATAAACGAAATATTACAAACATTTATCCAATAAGTTGTTTTTCTGAAGGTAAATATCCTCGCATTGGGACGATAAAGTTCACTGATTGGTACAGCTGTACAGCAGTACAGTGGTGAAAAACGTTGACATCTGCATATCTTTTAGGCAACACTGTGCTACAAGCCCTGTACTTCTAGAAGGGTTAGTTTATGAGTAGCAGTTAAGAGAATCTGTGCGTCTTCGTCCATTGTAACTACTTTGTCATGGAGCAAAGAGTCAAGATAAGTTTTGTGCAAAACTGAAGCAGAAACTTACAAAATGTTAAAAGGAGCATATGGTACATATTCCTTTTGTCACGTTACATTTTTTGAATGGCTTAAACAATTTATAAGCCGGTCGTGAAGGAAGATGGCCCGAAGAGTGGCCTTACATCGATCTCTCCGATATGACTTAATAAAGTTGCAAGCATTCACAAATTATGGTAAACGAGAAAGTATCACCGAATGAATCTAAAAATAATGGCAGAAGATTGTGATTGCACCCACAAAGGAACTTTATTGCCACAAAATATATTTGTAATTTGTGTGGCAGCTTATATGTTTTAAAAACATTTAAATCTTGAAGTAACTTAGAATTTTCTGCTGTGGCCATAACAAAGGACCGCATTTACTGAAGGAATGGGTGTTCGAATCCCTGAAGATATTAGAGATTCAAAGATTTGAGAAAATTTTCAAAATTTAGTTAATATTTCTATTTTATATTTGTCTATTATATTTACCCTTGTTCATAAATTTTTCCGAGATTCGAATTCGGATTCGTAAAATAGTGGATTCGACCCAACTCTAGTTATCTCCATTAGTTGATTTAGCAAAAAATATAAAGTTATTGTGGGATTGTGAGCTCCATTGGTAAATAACAACTTGGTTTTGGTGTTCATATTTTGAAATAAATCATTATTTAAATATGAGAGAGCTGAACATCTGCAATGTGATTCAACTTTCCAAGACGTGGACATCTTAGTAGCCTAAGCACATTTCTTGAAAGAAAAGATGGAACTCAATTTAACACCTAATTGCAAAAATTGATGTACCCCTATCAAAATAAAATTCAAAATTTACAACAAAATTATCAAAAAATTATGGGACGATTATTAACAATCTAAACAACACTATAATATTATAAGACCCCAAGATATTGTAGATTTATTAGCTTTTGTAGAGAAAATTCAACTAATTACAAAGTGATTAGAAAATAATAAATATACAAATGTATATGGATTGCAACTACAAAATAAATTTGCACTACACTATGGTGCAAAGAAGGAACTCGATGTCTCTTAAAATAATATTGTAAATTTTAAAGCTATAAATTGATTTGAGCATCGTACCTGTGTTTTCTAGAAGTGTCTTTGGCGTGTTTGGTCGATTGATGATAACTATAAGCTCGTTGAGAACCATGGGAATGTACGGTCTAGTATCTTGTCCTGAAAAATATGTTTGGTTGTTTTACAGTAAGAGAAAAAAACAACTAAATATCAAATTTGAATTAGAATCATATAGATTTAGAAAAAATGAACTAGAAAAACGCAATAATTTATAATTTTATGAGTAAAAAAAATTTGAGAACATTTTTATCTCTTATCTCTCAAATCTTAATATATTGAAAGAAATGATCTTGATTAAATATCACAATTACATATACTTCAATTCTCTCTCAAATTACAGAAAATAAAAAGAAATAGTAATCAAAATAAGGTAGTTTTTAATTGTGACCTTCATAAATTAATTTGTAGTTTCACTTTAGTACTGACAAATCATAAATATACATGACCTTTGTTTTTATATTCCATCCACGATAGATTTTTACCTGGATGACAGTTCGAAAATCATATGTTTAGGTTTTGGGTTGCCAACACTTGTAAAAGATCACAGTTTTGTTTTAAGTGTAAAGATCTTTAATTACCTGTTATATATTACATTTAAAATAACGTAAACTTAAGTTTTCTCATACTATCTCATTTTTTTAGATAATTTCTTTTTGTTCAACTCGAAACAATATTTTAAACATAATTAAAAGTACTTTTTTTCGTTTTGGAACGTTACTGATTTTGTGTAATATAGTGCACACATCAATAACTTTTAATACAGGCATCGTATTTACTTGAAAAAGAAAAAATTGTTGTCATTTTTTTTACATACAATACATGATTTTAAGATTATTTTATCGTATTTTGAAATATTTAACTGAATAAAATATTTTCATCAACTGGGTGTCCGCATCATTGTAAAAAAAACTTGTTTACCGTTATGTTCAATCATATGGTTTAAATTCGTCAGTCGCCATTTTGAGGCTATGTAAGTTTTTGTGAAAGTGGTGTGAATATTTTTTTAAGTGGAATAAAACCATAAAAATAAACTTTGTGTCCAACCTAAAATAAATATATAAATAACATTGGCCTAAATCATTGTGGTTAACTATCATATTAATATATTACCATCTGTTTTCAATAGTCATCCAAAGTGATAGATGTCAGCTGTTGGCGTAGTGATATATTAAGGATTACTTCTAGTAACATTCCGAGCTGTCATTCAGGTAAATTTAGCTTGTGAATGCCTTTTAAAGTTCGTTCACGGTAGGAGTTTACCTCTTAAAGGCCTTTTTCCCTACCAGAAATCTATTATATAGTAGGATATTGGTAGGAAAAAAAAACCTTTCAGAGGTAAACTCCCACCGTGAATGAAGTATAGGTGAGCTTGCTCATTTTGTTTGGTTATTTTTATTATCTAGTTTCTTATCGCCACTTTTTAATCTTTATCAACCACATTATGCTAAAGTATATTAATAAATAATATATTTTTAATGTATCTCTTTAAGGAAAACCTCTTTTCACTTTTTGAAGTAGTTTGTAATAAATATTTGGAAGGAGGTAGAGGGAAGGTAGATGGAAAACAAACAAAAGAAAAAAAACACAAAATGGCCTTTTCAATGAAAGAACTCAGTTTAGACTTTATATTGCTGCCACTGGAGAAAAGGGTAATGGCTACCTCTTTTTTTAAGAAAATCAATCATTAACGTACCCAATCCATTAACATAGGTTTAATTCTATCGGAACTAAACAGGGAGAAGTGTGAAAAAGACAACTCAACTTTCTAAAAGAGGAAACCAGACACGAAGGAGGGGGTGGGGTTAGGAGGGTGAGGAAAATTGGTCAAGGATGAATAAATTAATTTGTGAAGAAGTGAAAGAGTTTAAGATTTATGGATCAAAACTGACAAAAACAGGCATAGTGATATATTTAAAGCTAATAACAGTTTGAGAACATGTTTTTCAAACTAAAGAATAATGCTGCTTATTCCTGATTCACTCACCTAATTTAACAGAAATTTCTCCTATTGCCCATGTTGCATTATTGCACACAGATATAAATTCCGGATTCAGGTTCTGACCCAGTATAGGAAGGAAGTCGGCTGAAAAAGAAACAAACAATCGATTTCACAAAACGGTTTCCTCAACAGAAGAAAGTTTATGATATTAATTACGCTATTTTTTATTTTGACAAAACCCAATCATTATTTTAAATACAAATACTAAAACTTTAACTTAAATCATCATGTTGACAACAAAACCAGAATTTTATAAAATATGATAGGCATTAACGATTAACATTCCTGCATTAATAGGGTTTGTTTCCCTAAGTTTTGAGGTTTTCACATAAATAGGTATATTAAATTTATTGGTGTGAGGTATGGTTTTAAGGTGGGTATGTAGGGAACACTGATTCAGAGCAGTGTTTCATTTTAAGAGCAAACTTTTTTTTTGCCAAAATAAATAAAATATTTCTACAGTAGAAACAGAATTTAACTTTCCTCACATGGGGATACCAACCGTTGTAGAATATCTTGTCATGAGCATAATATTTGATTATGAACTTTTTAAATAAAGAGAAAAAGTTGTCATTAAATTTCGAATTAACAAATATTAAACAACTGTTGGCCTATTATCATGTGAAGAAAATAAAACTGTTTCTACTAGAGCAATGTTTTATTTATGTTGGCCAAATAAAGGTTTTGATATATAAACAGCAAAAACACTGACCTTGACTCGCCACATTAAGGTTTATCCCATAATGATGTTGGTTTTAGTCACTACCAATATTATAATAGTTCTAAATTCAAATCTGAAGTAAAAATTTTTATTTTTCTAAAACCTCAAAACTGATATTTTTCTGAATTCTCAAATATTCTTAAGAATTCAATGGATTAAAAGAAATTATCCCTAATACTGTATTAGCCCGAGTATAAGACGACCCCCCTATTTTTCCCTTGTTCTCTTACCTCATGTTGAAGCTCAAATTTTTTCATTTACTGCATAGGCCTATTAAAGTTGTAATATTTAATTTATAGTAGTGGTAGGTGAATGTTTTAATATACAAATAATATGTATAGTTTATTACACATTGTCAAGTGCACTTAGGTCATAATTATGAATATTAATACATAGGGTAGATGTTATAAAGCACACATTAAAAAAAGATGTACTTATTAGATCTCATCTAATCACTCTCATCAACTGAATAGTCATTATCACTAGCAGTGGAGCTTCCTCTTGTTCCCACTCAGAATCTTCCTTGGACACATCTCCGCCTGGGGCTTCCCAAAGCAGATCATCCGCTGACCCATCTAGTACGTTTGAAATGCAAAATTTATTGAATCCTGCTATAATGGAATCTTATGAGATCCATTGACATGATGAGAGGATCCACTCGATGAGCAGGCTTGGTGACACTCGCTTTATCTTGCCTGTAAGAGTGAGCGCATGATTTCCTCTCAGCAGCCAATCATTGTATTTCTTCAGATAGTCTTTAAATGGGTTACTAACCACTAGGTCCAGCACTTGAAGCTGGCTTGTCATTCCTACTGGTATCACAACTAAGTCAGTTTTCATCCTTGTGGCAGTAGTTTTCACAGTGTCAGTAAGATGTGTCCGAAAAGCATCTAGTACAAGCATGCTTCTCCTCCTGAGTGCAGCTCCAGGGCGCCTATTCCATACTATATGCATCCAATCTTTCATTAAATCTTCAGTTATCCACCTATTCTCTTGGACTATGACATGAATTCCTATAGGGATTTTTTCTGGTGGCATTGTCTTCTTTTTTAGATTAACATAGGTAGGAAGTTTGGAACCATCTGCAAGACAAGCAAGCATTACAGTTACCCTTAATTTTTTATTGCCTGTGGTACGGATCATTACAGTCTTCTCCCCTTTTGGGGGCACAGTAGCGTTAGATAGGAGGTCAAAAAACATTGGTGTTTTGTCACAAATTCCAATTCGACTCCCGAGGTAAATGTTGGCCTGTAAGAAAGAGTCTGATAATGTATCTCTGAAAGGCTAAAAGTTTATCTTCCTAATCAGCAGGCAATTTCTGGGCTATTGTTGTCCAGCGTCTGAGAGATATTTCATTTCGCTTCATCATTCTCTTAACCCAACCAATACTGGCTCTAAAATTTTGCCGCAGAACATTCATTTCCGGAGCCACTTCAAGGACTTTAAACTGAATGATTTCTTTTGATATGAGCACACCTTCATTTCATTTCTCCTTTACAAACTGGGTAACTTTTTCTTCAAATTCTTCGTGGTGTCCTTTTGTGGGGCCCTGAAATGCCTGACGTGTTTAATTGCAACTCTGCAACTTGGGAAAATATTTCCTCTGGCGACACATATTAACTTCAGTCACGCCGTAATGTCATGCCGCCGAGGACCTACAGTTTAACGTGGAATCCGAACCACGGTGGAGGCCTGGCATTCCCCACCTTCACAAGATGTCTTGTCAGAGGTGAAGGAAGGGTTTGGTAATCAGATAAATCTGTGCCGGGAAGTTGAAATTAATAACATAAGATGCTAGGCTGCAAATATAAGACGACCCACTATTTTTTGCTTTCGGTTTTAATAAAAACTATTGTGTTATATTCAGGCCAATACGGTATTTGATTGTAATAATCCAAATTTATGTTGAGTATATTTAAAATATATCTGCAAGAAATATTGTATTAACCATTCAAATTAAAAATCATTAATATATAATTAAAAATTTTAACTATTTGATTTGAAAATATACTGCATGGAAACAAAAAATCATCATTAGTGCATCCCTATCAAATAAAGTGAAAACTCTTCAATAACAGACACCTCCTGGGATCAAAAAACTGTCCATTATTAAGAAGTGTTTGTTATTTGGAAAAATAATTTTACAGACACCTCCTGGGATCAAAAAACTGTCCATTATTAAGAAGTGTTTGTTATTTGGAAAAATAATTTTTTTATTATTATTATTATTAAAATGATTTTATCTTTAGCAATTTCCAATGCCTTTTCATGAATTAATGTCCCAAACAAAGGAATATTATTGGCTCTAGCAAGGCAGAACCATTCAAATGTCACATTATCCTTAGAAATGCTCTTTTATTTAATTGGTTTTTATTTTTGGCCCAAGAATAAAATTTTTTGTTTTTATTCTTCAGAATGTCACTGATTTGGGGTTTTCCCATGTCCAATTTAATGGCCAAATCAGGAACACTTATCTTTTATTTCTCACCCACTTTCACAACTTCTATTTTGTCTTTCAAATTTAAACACTTATGTTTTTAAGACATTTTAAGAACCGACAAAACGTAGCACTTTAGTAAAATAATAACTTAGAAGAGTCACAAATTTATTCATTAAGAAAGGATGGATACAAACTAAACATTTCAAACAACCCTTGCTAATGACTTAAGAAGGACCTTAAAAATACCTTAGTCATTTCTGGAGTAATCCATTGTTTGTGTTATATGTACTTTCTTCTTCTTTGTGTTTGATAAAGGCAACAATGCCGAAATATTATGATATTTGATGTTAAAATGTGTGTGTAACTACTTCTACTATAGAAAACAGAAGAAAGGAATAAGATGTCACCTTTGAGCATTGGACTTTTCCCGCATTTCTCTTCTTTCCCTAGGTGGGCTTTCATCATCAAATTTACTCTTAATAGTTTATTTTTCCTTTTTCTTTAGTTTTATCAATTTCCTTTATTATAAAATTATCTAGCCATTGGGACCACCTCATTTTTAAACATTAGTCATTTCTGTATAAGCTGTTTGAGAAACTTCGACCAGAGGGGTAAGGCAGCAAGCACTGCTCACATTTCACTCGAGACAATGACATTCCTAACATTCCTACAGTAAAATATATAAGTAATTGCTTTCAATTTTTGTCCAATTTCTAGAGATTGTTAAGCATATTTATGTGTGCCTCAGTGTCAATTTCGGTTCTTGGGAAGTTGTTTCACCTTAAGAGGTCATGTTATTTTTTGCAGGGAAATTTAAACTGCCTGATACATAGAAGATTTTGCTATTCAGAGGTGTCCGCTATGGGAGATTTCAATGTATAGCCATTTGGTGTCAAATATTTGGAGAATATATACTGCTTACATATACAGGGCAGCACATGTTGGAAGCAGGCTTTGGTGAGGTCCCCAAGAAGGGCAAAGGAGCTCTGTCGCACCTCCGGCATGGGGTCCTGCATGCACTGGTATAAAAGCTGCATGATGTTAGAGTTGATAACCAATTTCTCAATGTGACCATCTAGTCCCTCAGCCAGCCCCGAAAGCAGGTCCAGTGCCACTATCATGAAGTCCTTGTCTGGTGCCTCAAACTGCTCAGGGTTCTGGGTGTTGGCCTGGAGAACAAAGAGGGTGAGTAAATAATTACCATATTTACTCGAATCTAGGGCCAATCCCCCCCAGTTTTAAAGTGGTTCTGAATAGATTTTTAAGTGGTATTTATTACATCATGAACGAAGAAAATAATAATTATGGTAGACTTATTTTATTATATTTGGAAGAAGGTATAGGAAAGGTGGATAGAAACATATAAAAGGGGGACGAACACAATATGGCCTTTACAATGAAAAGAAGAACACAGTTCACACATTACACTGCTGCCAATGGACAAAGAGGTAATGGTTGCCTCTTAAAGAAAATTGATCGTCACCGCCCAATCCCCTGAACCAGGTTTCATTCTATCGGAACTCATCAGGGAGGAGTGTGAAAATATAATAATGTTAGGTTGAAAGATTTAGGAAGAAATCAAAGGACAAATATATAACAAACAGATGCTTTTATAAAGAAAAGATACACATTTCGCGTGTTACAAAAAATTTAACAGATTAACATGTCTTCTAAGAATTACCGTAAAAGTCAGCCGCCATGACAGCCAAGCGTAAAAAAATTTGTGATAATTAAGGAAGCATCTTTATTCCTATTTCAAAACTGATGATCTAGGAACATCTAATCAAAGATAATTTATGTGATTTATTCAAAAGTTAGATTTTGAGGAGTTTCACGAATTAAAACTAAAGTTAAGCATCGCTAAAATTGTCTAGTAAACACTATGTTCTATCGATTGTTTGTTTAAAATCAATTTGAGTTTTCTAATCACCTATTACTTGACAAGCACTAGCTATGCAGGCAAAGTTTTAAGACTTAAATATGTAACAATTTGATAATTCATTATTTGTTTTTAAATCTATTTTTATTATTGTGAATGGCTGAATTATTAATATCGTAGTGAAGTAATTGGAAATAAATAAAAACAGAATTAAATAAAATTCAACTCAATCACTTGGCCCAATCCATTTGAGAAGTTAACCGTGTTGATTACAAAAGTGTGGTATAGAGATTTTTAGTGTATAGTATTTATTATTGCGATACCAATCTATACTATGGTTATCGAGTATCGTATCAGGCTACAACTAGGTAGTTATTTTTAACAATGACCTAAAAAATAGCCTAAAAATCCGTGAAAATAACCAAATATTCTGTGATCTATGTTAAACCTTTAAAATCCGCAAAAATTGATAAAATTTCTAAAATTGATGGCCCTGCACTATCGTATCAATATTTAATAAAGATGCAAAATGTTACCTTTTGATGTAGGCCTAGTCCATTCCTTAGTTTGCGATTTTAAGACGACCCCTAGATTTTGAAGCTACGAATTTGGGGAAAAAAAACTCGTCTTGGATTCAGATAATTACGGTATTATTACATAATTAGAGTTGGGTGAAAAACTATATTTTACAAATTTAAATATAATTTTAACTAAGAATCCAAAATTATAATCTTTGAAAAAAAAAAAAAA
>CABEEJ010000592.1:80350-137532 GCA_901482245.1 Timema douglasi
AAAAAAAAAAAAAATCGGGATCAGAGGAAATAGTAAAAGTGTGCGAAATACATATTTTTAAATTTTAATTTGAAGCAAACCCAGATCCAATATTAAGCTTACAATATGTTGGTTGAGTGTTTGCTCCACCAGCGAGACACAGCGACGATACACAGGCTCACAGTAAGGTAGGAAGCCTGACTGCAGGGCTGTCGCTACACTCGATAGGCATTCCAGGAGGGGAAACAGATCCTTGTCCTCATCCTTCAGGATGTTCCACTTTTGAATTAGTGGAGGCATCAGCAGGTTGATGTAGTCTGGTTTGTTCAGGTGATGGCCCACAGAGTCTGCCAGTGTGCCAATGGCATCGTAGAGGATCAACAAATTCTTGTGCTGAAACAGCACAATGTATTTATTAAATATTATCATGATGAATTGGTTACTATTCTCTTTTCCGGAACTTTGTCAAACCAAATTGAGAAATATAATATTCATGAGGTCTGTGTGTACCATATTATCCTGATGATAAAGATGACTCTGAATAAAAGATATGACCTTATCTCTCAGAGAATATTAGTAGCCTATGAAAATCTACAAAGAAAAAACTAAGATAAAGGTAATTAATAAATAATATTTTCTCTGGAATTTTAGCCACTAAAACTAAACTCCCTTAACAAGAACAAAAAAAGTTAAAGTAGCAATCTCGAATTTTAGATAACATGTAGGACTCTGCGAGTACTCGTATTTCGAGCCGAGCTCGTCGCTTAAGCTCAAGATCGAAAGTTTTGTAGGCTTGTCATTTTCAATCTTCTACTTGATGTACTTAATAATCAAATTTTAAAATACAATAGTAAGCATAGTTTATTTAAATGAGATAATATCAGCATTTCCCCTTATAAATCATTCCATTACTTAAAAAATTGTTAAAAATTAGTTTCAATGTTCACATTAATGACATAATAGAGCTTTAAAACCACTTTCGATCGGTAAATGTATTCAATATTGTCGTCCATTTTGAATTACACTTGATTGAAGTTGTTTGCTTGTATTGATTGCCATGACAAAGCAATGGAAATAAAAATTGCTAAGGTTACTAAACCATTGAATAATTCTTTTTACTATTTTTACCTAGTCCCTTTCTAAAATAATAATTTATGTTAGATTAAAAATGTAATATCAAGAATATATTAGAGATGGGTCGAGTCCGAATCCGAATCTACATTTTATTTTCGAATCTCGAATCCGAATCCTAGCAAATAATTATAAATTTTAATGATTTACAAATAGACCTACATTACACAATATAAGCCTAAACTGTGAATTAATATTTATTTCAATCATGCTTATAATTTTAACTAGCCCCAACCACCCCTCGCAAAATACAGGTTAAAATCCAGCCAAATTAAACAATCTAGACTCATATTAATGTTTAAAAATATAATAAATCAAAATTGGAGTGAATTTTAGTTATTTTTAAAAGTGTTGTTAGAATGGGTTAAGTTTATAAAAAACGTGAAATAAACATATTAGGCCTAGTTATCCTTTGATCAACATTAATCATCATTAAAGGATATTTTATTGTATTAAGATAGCAAAAATAAAAATACGGATATTTTTATTAAAGACTAAAACAACATGCTTAACAATTAAACATATACTTAATTCACGATAGGAGTTTACCTCTGAAAGGTCTGTTTTCCTACCAATATCCTACTATATAATAGATTCCTGGTAGGGAAAAAGGCCTTTCAGAGGTAAACTCCTACCGTGAACGAACTTTACATTGGAAATAGTGAACTCAATAATACCTAAGTATGTTTTATTATTTGTTTATATATCGATTATCTATTTTCGCGTAGAAAACAAATATATTCGATTCTTGCGATATATCGATTTCTAAGAATATATTCAATTTAAAACACGAACATATTTTTGACTACAATATGTTCATTCCCATTTTATAAGGCAGGACTACGTTTGAATATTTCTACAATTACTTCAATAACATATTTAAAAAATAATAAAGTTAAAATCAATTTAAAAACAAATAATGAATTAGCAAGTCGTTATTTGATTCTTAAAACTCGAGAGCGCTTACTAAGTGATCAGTTTAGCTGAATTGATTTTAAACAAACAATCGATGTATGATACGTAGGTCGATAGGGATAAATAAACAGTTTTATCGCTGTCTGACTGTTGACAGTATTTATTTTTCATGAAACCCAACAAAATGTCTGACTTAAGGATCGTATGCAATAAATTGGGGTTATTTGCGTAGTTGTAGGTAATTAAAACCAGTTGGCTAGTAATAATTAACAGTATCTTTATTTTAATCATCACTCGGGCGAGTAACCATAATATACGTCATGGCGGTCGACTTAATATAGTGTGTAATGGCGGCTGACTTTGTATCATGCGTAATGTGTTCTTATTTCTGTTAAAAAAAGCCGTAATTTGTTTTATTTATTTCGAGTTTATATATAATTCTCGTTTTAATTTTCAGTTTTTGAAGAGTTTTAATGTGTTCATTAAAATATTTACAAGATTGTTTGTGAGGTGAAAGTTTTAGACGTGAGCATGCGCTGAAACGGTCGAATCCAAGTTTCCCAGGGGTAGGGTAGGGTACCAGGCACATAAGATTTTCCACACCTAACGATTATTTTTATTTTTTAAAGAAGATTTTATTCATGTTTATCTCTTTTCTCCGACAAAATAAATATTACGGATTAAGTTGTGCTTTTAAAGTAGGCCTAACTAAGTAATTTTTGAATTCAAAATATTATGCTTTGTTTATGAGATGAAAGATTCGATCATCGAATCCAATAAAACACCGAATCCTCAAATCTCGATACTTGTCAAGATTCGGTGGATTCGAGGATTCGAGTGGCCCATCTCTAGAATATATAATTATATTAAATGTTTTCAAACCTAAGATATTTAAAAATAGTATTAATTAATATGTTTAGCTACAAAACTAGCTCTTGTTTAGTTACTATTTAGCTATAGAATTATGTTGGTTAACTTGTTTAAAATCAATGTTGATCTTATTTATTGTAATACATATTTTACCAAGCTTATCACATTTATATTAAAAGAAGCATTTACTATTTCATATTGTTTGCTAGAAATATTATTTTAGTTACATTATCTTTAATCTTAAAGTATGAGCATCAACTACGATAAGATTTTTTTTAAATCAACAAAAATATGTGAGGCACAACAAATAATGTGCTAAAAAGTTTCATATTTACGAGACTATTACTAGAACCTGGAGGAATAATTAAAATTTTATGAGTGCTAGCGCATCAAGGTAAGCATTCAGAAGGCCTTATAAAACAGAGTCAAATTTATTAAACTTTTACGTATATTCGAGACTTATTATTTTTCATGTAGAACACCTTCAAAATATTAGGGTCATATTATGTGAGACCGTACTATATTCGAGCCAATACGGTATATGTTTCTAAAGTGACCCGGCCACAGGCTGTACACAGATGATGATGATGATGTGTAAGTACAAGAGAGATAGAAACACACAAAAAGGAATTAAGTGTAAGAAGATCACAGTTTATCAGTTTATATTGTTCCCACTGGACAACGAAATGGCTGCCTCTTGAATAAAATCAATCGTATATTGAGGATTTTAAATCTCATCCCTAAAATAAATAAACTTTTACAAACAAAAGTGTTTTGTTTCCACATTGCCAAAGACTTGTCCAAGTTTAGCCGAGTTATCTTTTTTGTTGAAGTGTCAAAGTCGAGCTATTCTATTTTTCAAAGGCTCAAGGTTATATGTGAGAACATTAGATTTTCATAAGATAACTAAGCCTATTCTGTCTTCTAAAAATTTAGAGTTGATAAAGAAATGTCAAGGATAAAAAAGTACAGACCTGGTACTTGCTAAACGCAAAGACAAGTGTTTCCAGGATGAAGCCGAGGTAGGGCACCAGTTCAGTACATGCTTCTTCCTCCAAGGTGGCGAAGGCCGAGCAGGCAGCCTCCTGAACCCTCTTGTTCCCGTCCAGCACCCTCTTCAAAAGCTGCAACATAACAAGGCTAGAGGATACATAGTCTGTCATATTACAAATTCAGACTGTACATAAGTTAGGAAATACTGAGTGTGCATTTTATCTAAATGGTTTCTCCCTCCCGGCAAAGAGTTGGGGTACAGAGGGTAGATGAAATAGTAGAGGAAGCAAGACTGAGATGTTATAGGTATAAGTACGTAGTAAAAAACCGCAAAGTATGCCAAGAAATAAATAAAAGGAGTAGATAATAGAAAGTGTACATGCAAGAGGAGAAGAATGGATGTAATTTAAGGAGGAAGAATGGTGTAACGATAAAGGAAAATGGAGGCTTTATACTAAACTGGCTAAGCCGTAGGCTGAAAACAGCTGATGATTTCTACCTCTCCATCCACACAAATAAATATACATTTAATTTAAATTCCACCTTTCATTTTTACCTCATAATAATTACATGTGGATTGCCCAGACAGATACCTAGACTGTGCAAAAATGATATTTATATTCCGTTCACGATAGGTTTTTACCTGGATGACAGTTCGAAAATCATATGTTTAGGTTTCGGGTTGCCAACACTTGTAAAAGATCACAGTTTTGTTATAAATGTAAAGATCTTTAAATACCTGTAATACATTACATTTAAAATAACATTAACTAAAGTTTTCTCGTACTATTTCTTTTTTTGAAATAATTTCATTTTATCCAACCTGAAACAATATTTTAAACAAAATTAAAAGTACTTATTTTTCGTTTTGAAACGGTACTGATTTTGTGTAATATAGTGCACATATCAATACCTTTTAATACAGGCATCGTATTTACTTGGAAATGAGAAAATTGTTGTCATTTTTTTTACATACAATAAATGATTTTATGATTATTTTATCGTATTTTGAAATATTTAACTGAATAAAATATTTTCATCAACTGCGTGTCTGCATCATTGTAAAAAACTTGTTTACCGTTATGTTCAATCATATGCTTTAAATTCATCAGTCGCCATCTTGAAGCAATGTTCGTTAGAAGTTTTTGTGAAAGTGGTGTGAATCTTTTTTTTAAGGGGAATAAAACTATAAATAAACTTTGTGTCCGACCTTAAATAAATATATAAATAATATTGGCCTAAATTACTGTGGTTAACTATCACAATATATTACCATCTGTTTTCATTGCAGTCATCGGAAGTGAAAGATGTCCGCTGTTGGTGTAGTGATATAGTAGGGATTACTTCTAGTAACATTTCGAGCTGTCATTCAGGTAAATTTAGCTCGCGAATGAATAATAGAAAGAAACAACTGTTTTATAGAGAAAACTGTTCTAAGCTCTACAATAGCCCCATGTCTTCTTTGGTGCTGACTGACAGCTTACAGCTGACGGCTTTGAAAAGTTACCAGACCAAATTATGTATCTCTACGCCAAACCATATGATCTGCAAGACCATGTGTTTAGCAGCTGTCACTTCTGACAGTCAAAATTTAGGTACATACCTAAATGTTTACTGTCAGAAGTCAGGTGTGAGCTGTCGGTCAGCACCAAAGAAGCCATGGGGCTACTGTAGATTAGCGTGAGGAAAATTTTCTTTGAATCTTTGTCGGGTGTGCTGAGAGAATAGCTTTTCCTAATAATTTTCCACTTTTCCTCCACACAAATCTAAGTATACTACTCAACACACTAACCAATTAAAACAGTTGGTATTGCCCTAACAGGTGTGGAACTTAAAGATAAAATAGATTTGAAAGAAAATTAAATTTTAGTTGTAATTTTAACTTAAAATTGTATTTATATTTCCCCCTATAGTCCCCCAGAAAAGTTTTTATCCTTCAACAACTATGTACTATTTTCCCATTTAAATTTCACTAAAAATGAGGTGAATCTTAGAATTGCAGTTCTTTTTTTTACTAATACTCTCGATGGTACAGAATATGGTATATTATGGATAAAGAAAAACAGCTCAGAAAAAGCTAGCTCTAAATGTAAGAAAAAACCTCTAATATTGATTCAGACACAGATTTCGATAGGTCAGAAGAATCAAACTGATATTGATTCAGAGGGAAATGATGAATAACATACCTACCACTGGTGTTAGTAAATTGAATTCCCCTAGTAAAAATAACTCTTTAAGATATTGGGTATTTTAGCCTTTTATTTTTATTTGGATCAAAACTTTTTCTTTTCTTTTGGTGATACTGAAAAATTAAGGTGTATCTTACGATCAAAGGAATACCATAATTTTTTAATTCCTAACTGTGGGAGCATTAAAAGACCCACCTCAGTCATAAGAGGTTTGAGGTAGTTGTCATGGGGTTGGCTGACCACCCAATGCGAGTATCTACTGAGCGTCCAGCATGTGATGGCTCTCACAAGGGCCTTCTTGTCTGACAAGCAGTTGATGAGATAGGGAATCAGTTCTGTCAGGTGAGGAATCATCCCTGTCATACAGCCTGCAAAAAAACAGAACATTCAAAACTAAGTCAGCGACTTAGATGTGTCAAGATGGGTCAAACACTTAGAAATTAAAGATTTTGTCATTCCTTTTGAATATTCCTTAGTGTTATTCCTCAAGAAAATTTCAGCTTGGATACTCAAATCCTCAAAAAGAGATATTTTTTAATACTCTTTACTTTTCAAGTGAAATTTATTTTAGGGCTCAAATATTGCTTATTTGTAGCTCAAAACCAATCATAATTATGTGATGAACTTTTTTTGTTTAAAAATGAGGTGGCCCAATGGCTAGATAAGAAGAGAGTACAAATAACTCTCTTCTTATTTGTGTTTGATAAAGGCAACAATGCCGAAATATTATTATATTTGTGTTAAAATGTGTGTGTGACTACTTCTACTAGAGAAGACAGAAGAAAGGAAGAAGATGTCACTTTTGTGCATTGGACTCTTCCCACATTTTTCCTCTTTCCCTAGGTGGGCTTTCTTCATCAAATTTACTCTTAGTAGTTTATTTATCCTTTTTCTTTAGTTTTATAAATTTCCTTTATTATAAAATTATGTGTTGAACTTAACAGACAGGACCAAGACTAGTAATTTAACAATTACCTGAATGTTTCAGTGTTATAATGAATGTATAATAAGAAAGAACGTTAATGTTTAGTTACTATTTATATTATATTTCCTACGATGTTAATAATTTTTCCAAAGATTCTAATGCGAAGATAAATTGGAGATTCACCATTCGGATTTGTAAAATAGTGGATTTGACACAACTCTAATAGCCTTTAATTATGATATGACACCTAGACTCAAGGATCAATACCAGGACCTTTGGTTTAGTAGGCCAATGCTATCCAAGAGTCGCCCAGTGTCCAGGGTTATTCATCACTTATATTTTAGGCAGAGTCTATTACACCGTGAAAACATTATAGTTCACCTCTCCCCCTTCTAAACAGTGTTATGTGGTTAAGAACGTGCATCATAGTATGCCCGGCTAGCGCGAGGTATGGGAGTAAACGCGAAAAGAGAAAACCAAGATATGCCAGAAATGTGTGCAGTCCATTCGCATTTGAATGATTACTCAAAATTTTCCATGGTGACCATGTAGGACAAAGCGAGAAAGTTTCTTGTTAGTAACTAAAGTATATCCTTATTAAGACAGAATAAAGATTTGTGAACAGTGCTTAGCTATGAAGTCATTCTAAAATGGTCAAAAATGGCCTTTCCAATGCACTTTTTTTTATATCCAAATAGCATTTAACATATGAACAATGTTCTAATTAGGAATATCTAATAACTCTTTTTATCTCCATTAATGTATAATCAGAAATTATCTATGTGCAATAGTATTTGTGTAAATTTACGAATTTGAGCCGAGTGTATCACTGAGTTGATGGGGATGTGACCCCTTACAATGTATACAAAGTATGTCCAATGTAGTAATATGTGGGGCACAATATAAAATCTCACCTTCTGCTATGGCTCCCAAAGCAAGTATCCCAGATTCCTTGATCTCCCATTCTTGGTGGAACAAGGTTTCCTTCAGGATAGGAACAAGAACCGGTAGCAATTCTTCCCTGAAAACGTTGGCCAACACATCAAGGGCGGCGGCGCTGCACTTACCTGGAAGCAGAAACAAGATAAAAATATTGAATGGAACCGCTTTTAATTATTTTGTCATAAACAATAAATAATGTCCTGAATTTTTCAAAATGACCTTTGAGCTGAATACCTTAAATTCTCACCGGTATAAAGAATCGAGAATCAATCTTATTATCACTATTTTTGATACCTCAGTTATTAGCTCTCAAATCTCAGCAAACGTTAAAATGGAACAATCAATTTTGCTGGGAAAGGTATTTTTACAAGCCACAATAAACACGGAACAAAGGGCTTTACTTCCCCTTCGAAGGAAATTGGGCTACGGAATGTTATCGTTCAAGAAAAATTTGTCTATCGACCCGGGCTGGTTTTAAACCCACAAACATCAAATCCTGAGCTGCGCACTTTACCCCAAGTGAATATTTAGGTTGGGTGGTAGGCTTTTTGTTGCATTGATGTGCCAGTTCCCATCCTTTTCAGGGGTGAAGAATATGTTCAGAGATCCAATATTTCCACAGAACATAACATTTTCATAAAAAAAATTCCCCAAAAACCACAGCACTTAAAATGAAACATTGAATATTTGATAAAGGTTGAAGGGAATATGGATTACTACCTACTACATAGTTTGGAAAATTCAAATTTAAATATATTTTTTATCAGTTATTTTTGTAGTACCTAGCAAATAAAAAACTAAGTTTTCTACCAGAAATGGCAGCCTTTCCATTTCCTTGTGTGCATTACATATTGTTATAAATTGGTCATTGATACTAGTAGGCTTATCAGTACCAAAATTTAATTTTACATCTTGAGGGTAAGAGGCAATGGAGTGTAATTACAGAAGGTCTTGGTTTAATTGTTGATTTTCAGACTCACCACTACTGCAAGATCTATAAACTAACAACCACACTAAAGGAAATACTATCGCAATTTACGACCATGAGTTTTTCCTGATCATATAACTTAAGTTTTACAAAAATTACATTACTCTGTTGATCCTAACTTCTAGGTTTTTCTTGAGGATGTTTATTAAATATTTGATATTAAAGTTTTTCATGTCTGCTACGCCATTCACAATAAGCACAGTTGATGTCTTGTTTGCTCTTAAAAGTCGACATAAACAACATTTGTTTCACTAAACCATATAATTTTTTATAAACATTTATCTATTGTACAATTTACAATCCTTAATAGATCCACTAAAAACAATAATTTCATGGCTACACAATTATTACAATACACGTCACGAGTTTAAATAAACTTGGCGCACATCGCTGTATAATTAGGCCGCGATATAACGGGTGACTGAATTCAAACTAAAACAAAACATCGCTCACTCTTCCGTACCCTCCACCGCCTGCCCTCCATTACTACCAAACACCCGTGGTAGGGTAAGTGACTGATGACTCATCACTCAATCACGCCATTAGCCAGGTTGAATTATTAGATTTTTCCTTTGCTCCTTATTTCAACCTCTGACTTCTTATCTAGAACTCTGACACATTATCTTAGCCCTTAAGACACCGCAACTCTTTGTGCTTATACCGACACTGCGGCACTATGGCACATACTGATAAGTGTCGATGTTAGGTGTCATTGGCCATTGTTTTTTATACAAATGAAACTACGATAGCAGAACCAGAATGTACTAAAAACATCAACATTATTGTTGGATTTTTCCCTGCCCCAAATTTCCTCAGGACTGCTTTAATTTCCCCCGAACTTCATTCGCACTTTCGGACATATTCTGCACCCCTGATCATCTTAACATCAATGGATCACAAAGTCTAGAAAATTACCCAACCAAAATATTCGCCAATTCCAACCCAGAGGCTACACCAGCAACACCTACCATCCACAGAGCAATAGAGAAACATTCAGAAAATGTCAACTCCACCAGAGAAGTTTTCATCCATACCAATCGAGTTGGCATCATTGAAGACAACATCTTGTTTAGTCTAGTTACTTCTACTTCTTGAGGAAGATGCTATAATAGCATCAGAATATTGAAGTCTGTGTAAATATGTGTTAGTGTTTTAGCTTTTATTTGTGCTATATCATTTTCCTACTACTGCTTATTGGTATTTCAGCCACAAGAAAAACTAAACAGCCCCTTGAGTATTAATTCATCATTAAACTAAATGTATGCATGCTGTAATAAATTCATCATGTTACATTCCTATTTCTTATGTTCCTAATTTTATATAAGATTTGGATTTGACCTTTCTCTAATTAATATAAACAACAAAAAGCACATACGCAGATTCCAGTCAGATAATGAGTTGTCGTCATCCATGCCATCATCGTCGTCATCTTCCTCCTCTCCATTCTCCTCTGAGTGCTTGATGGTGTGAGTTCGAGATTTGTGAAACCTGGGCCTGATATCTTCCTCACGGTCTGGGATCATCTCATCATCTTCTACATCACCCTGGAAACAACAGCCAGAATAACAGGTAAAACAAGTATGTTAGCATGATAAATGAGTGTAAATTAAGCAGGGTGTCCAGCCAAACTATATTTTTAAATTCCCTGACTTTTCCAGGTTTTCCAGATCCAATTTACTTTTTCCCAGACCACTATTTATCGATATTAAGTATATTACAAAAATATTTTTTAAGATCATAGATTAAATAGGTTTTTTCCCCCTAGATACATACATATACATTCTGAAATTGTGTCACTCAATAAAGGGATTAAACTATTTCTGCCTCCGGGGAAATGGATTATTTTAAGTTAAAAATAGATTTAAGTAAAATTGTATTGAGTCATTAAAAGAACACCTAAAGCAAGAACGATTTAAAATATTTGTGGGACAGTCATTCTTAGTTACTTCTACTTAAAATGTAGGCCTAATCAAATTTTGTACATATGAATATACATAACTCAACTTTGGCTAAAGACAAGTGGCAGAAAGGTGGAAAGACACAAAACTCACTTGTTGACCCTGAGAAGTGATATTAGTCTGCTCAACATAGACAATTGTGTGAAAGTCATTCCAGCTGGTTATTATTAACTGGAAGAAGTGTTATTTTGACTATTGTGAATCAAAATATTTGGCTTTTTATGGATAAAATGTAAAATTTAATAAAATTCCCTGACTTTTCCATGACTTTTCCCTGACTTTTCCCTGACCAAGCAAATTCCCTGACAATTCCCTGTTTTCACAGGTCGTTGGACACCCTGTTAAGGTACTGCCAACACCATGAACTGTTTTCAGTGTGTGCTCAGGTCAATTTAGCAAAATGGCTCCATCTCCAGCTGACCTCCAAAGATTCTTTCCCCCTACTTGCCGTCATTTGTCTGCTCCTCTCACTCGCACACTTGTTGTCATTCGTCCGCTCCTCTCACTCGCACACTTACACTCATTCGTCCGCTCCTCTCACTCGCACACTTACAGTCATTCGTCCGCTCCTCTCACTCGCACACTAGCCGTCATTCGTCCGCTCCTCTCTTTCACTCGCACACTAGCCGTCATTCGTCCGCTCCTCTTTTTCACTCGCACACTAGCCGTCATTCGTCCGCTCCTTTCTTTCACTACCCATACATGCTGTCATCTGCTCTTTCTCACTCGCACACATGCCGTCATGTGCTCCTCTCACTTACAAACTCGCTGTCATCTGCTCCTTTCACATCTCATTCGCAGCCTTTTACCTCCAAACTTATACTCTATTATTCTCCTTGGGATTCTTTCCTTTGCCATCTTAATTACATGTCCTCATTAAGGTAGTAATTCTCTCTGAAGCTTTAGAGAAATTGCTGTGTGAGATTTTAAGTGAAACTTTAAAATCAAGATACAAATGGTTTGAAGTAGGATAGAGGTGTGACAAGTTCACCTTTACAATTTAGAGCAAAGCCAAATTGAACATAGCAAATATTTTCTTGAAGCTCAATTAAAGTTAAAATAAATTTCAAGTGTGAAATAAAGTGCCTTGAGAATATCATTATTAGAGATGGGTCGAATACACTATTTCTCGAATCCGAATCTATATTTTATTTTCAAATCTCGAATTCGAATCCTAGCAAATCGTTATAAATTTTAATGATTTACAAAAAGACCTATATTACACAATATAGGCCTAAACTGTGAATTAAAATTTATTTCAATCACACTTTCAATTTTAATCAACCCCAACCACTCCTTGCAAAATACAGGTTAAAATCCTGCCAAATTAAACAATCTAGACTCATATTATTTTTTATTATTTAGCACGTCTTCTTACTACCTGTTCGGGTTATACGCTTTAAGTACTAATTACGCCAATGGATTAGGAATTGGGAAGGTTGAATTTTAGGAAGTGAACCCGCATTTGCGTGGAGGGAGAATCGAAAACCATTTTTAGGGGGGGTGGAAACACAGTTCACCCGACCGAGATTCGAACTTCGATCTCCCCGTCCTCAGCAGTCGAGCTCAACATGACTAGCGTGTTAGCCAACTACGCCACCAAGGCGGGTGATCATATTAAGGTTTAAAAATAAAATCAATCAAAATGTTAGTGTCTATTAGTTATTTTTAAAAGTGTTGTTAGAATGAGTTAGGTTTATAAAAAAACATGTGAAATAAAAAGATTAGGCCTAGTTATTTTTTGATCAACTTTAGCTCACTAGGTGATCAGATTACCTGAATCGATTTTAAACAAACAATCGATATACGTAGGCCGGTAGAGATAAATAAACAATTTTATCGCTGTCTGACTGTTGACAGTATTTATTTTTCATGAAACCCAACAAAATGTCTAACTTAAGGATTGTATGCAATAAATTGGGGTTCTTTGCGTAGTTGTAGATAATTAAAACCAGTTGGCTAGTAAGAAGTAACAGTATCTTTATTTTAATCATCACTCGGGCGAATAAACATAATATATGCCATAGTGGCGGACTTAATATCGTGTGTAATGGCGGCTGACTTTGTATCAATCGTAATGTGTTCTTATTTCTGTTAAAAAAAAGGCCGTAATTTGTTTTATTTATTTCGAGTTTATTTGTAATTCTAGTTTTAGTTTTAGAAGTGAGCATGTGCCGAAACGGTCGAGTCCAAGTTTCCCATACAGGTGGGAGGGTAGGGTACTATGCACGTAAGATTTTCCACACCTAACGATTATTTTTATTTATTTTATTAATGTTTATCTCTTTTCTACGACAAAATAAATATTACGGATTAAGTTGTGTTTTTCAAGTAGGCCTAACTAAGTAATTCTTGAATTCAAGATATAATGCTTTGTTTATGAGGTGAAAGATTCGAACATAGAATCCGGTAAAACACTGAATCCTCGAATCTCGAATACTTGTCAAGATTCGGTGGATTCGAGGATTCGAAGAATCGAGTGGCCCATCTCTAATTATTATAAGATATCACTAAACAATTCCAATATTAATTTAGAAAATGAAGAACAAATTAAAGTAAAAATACATATCACATATTTACACACATTTTAATATTTTGATGACACACGGTATCTTCCTCAAGAACTACTTGAGGTGTTTGTGAATATTTGATAGTATTTTTACTTTTATTTGTGAATCATTTTCTAGAATTCTATCAGGTTTATTTGAGGACATATAATATGTAAAACATATACTTCTTTTTCATAATTTAAATTGATCTTTATGACTAAACAGTAGGGATAGGGGCTTCAAAACCTAGAAGCCTTCAAACCATGAAGGATACTTGAGAGTCAAGGATTTGAGAAAATATAAGATTCAAGATAATAAAATTAAAATATAATATCAAATAGTAAGGTAATAGTTAATAATAGTCCAGCACATAACTACTGGAGAAACTTAAAACCAGACCAAAGATCATTAAATTAAGACATCAGAATGCATTATACAAAAATATAATCAAATTAAACTTTTAGGGGTGTTTTAGTACTCAAAAATTTCAAAAGTCTAGTTATAGTGGCTGTTTGATCTCAACATTTCTTACAAAACTTGAAAATTTTTAGTATTTGAATATTTTTTTTCTTTCTGAAAATTTAAAGCCTAGTTAATTAGATTTAAATTTTGGACAATATTTTATCTCAAGTGTAGTCCATCAATATTTCCTTTCGTCCCGTTAAAAAACAATAAGTTGCACACTTAAAAATATTTCTAGCACATATTTTTACACTTTACTTGAACTCAGAAGAAAAGAAAACTATTTTAATTAAAACTTGACTCAAAGTGAAAAATGACTACCCATTGTGATTTGCAGCAAATGTTTGAAAATAGAAAGAGAATTACGAAGTTTACCTTTAGAAGGATGACATCTATCTCGGAGTACTTCATCCCTCGAACCAACACAGGTACCAAGCGACTGAGGTGAGCAGCAAGAGCTTCCTTGCAAATTGGCTGCTCAGCCAGCGAAAGCCAGAACTCGCAGGCCTCTAGAGCTACACTTTCATCGGGGTCTTGAGTTCGCATCAGCATGTACTGAAACATTTTATATTTAATATAGATTTATTTGAAATTAAGTCTTAAATTGAATTACACCACACTGCAGGATACAGAGCATTAAGAAAGACTAGACTTGGCACAACCATACAGACTAGCCTCAAGGAAATTTCCCTCCCCAATGCAAAACTTGTCAATAAGAGAGCTGTGCAAAAAAAAGATACAAATTGTGAATACCAGTGTTATTAAATGTTGGAGCAATACAGTACACTCAACTCAAAAAATCTAATTTTTTTTTCTTTTTTCGTTTTTACGTTTATTTGAGGTATTTAACATGCACTTTGGGAACCAACTTATTATTACAGCACGCGGCTTATAAACTAACTTGAATCTATAACAGACACAGCATTCCCCGGCCATCAATTCATCACTAGGTTGGAGACCCACATATATCCAATGATACATTTTTCAGCCATCCCAGGAATCAAACCTGGCACCCTTTGCTCAGAAGAGAAACACGCTACCAACTCAACTAAAGTGTCAGACTCAGATAGTCTAAAGATATCTGCTTTAACTTTTTTCCAGTGAGCTGATTGTTCTTCTTTGTAACCTTTGTTTATAAATTATTTTTTAAATATAAATACATGAAATTCAAAAGCTTTCCATAAAGTCATTTGTATCAAGCTCTCTTTTTTTGATACCAGAACACAATATTGAAGAACAATCACCATTTTATTGGTTCAATTGAAGTGTGCTGCCAAATAAGAGTCTATGTTAAAATTGGTAAATTTTGAGAAAATACATTTTCAAACTTTTTAGAGTAACCATCGTCTGTGGCATCCAAACAGATCACATTGACTCCTTTTTCACAGAATAGTGAAAATACTTTAGTGCCATATTATTTCACCTGAAAGTATTGTCTTCTGAATAATAACATAAAATTGGCAAATTCATGGAGCCAGGTTTGCATGAATGAATGAATTAATTAATGAGGCCAGGATGAAGACAATGCAATGCCTTTCTCTCACATTCTAAATACTATTTAAAACAATACTATACTATGGTTTTATATTAACATAAGAAAATGAAAATATATAGTACACAAATGCAATATCTTGTTTTGTCACCAAACTAAAATATAATAACTTAGGGTTTTTTAATTGGACATAGTCAAATAAAATAATATAGAATGCCAAAACATTAATTTTCTGGTCTGAAACAGCTAATATTGTCTGTTTAAATACTGGGCGGCAACAAATAAGGATATTCACGCACTCCCCTTTAATGGAAGAAATACATTACCACACAGTAGTGAACTTTTTGTATACAAATTAATAAAGAAAGCATGCTGGGAAACTATGACATAGCCTGCCCAGAGCAATCAACAATGACTACTGCATGTAGACCTTTATTCCAGAGCAAATACAAGCAGCGCTCTGAAGACAAACACTGGTTTGTGCTGACGTCGCACAGAAAATAATAGAAATACTTTATTTAGACCGATTTCCCACAAAAAACTCAACACGTAATTAAATGTAACATAGACCCTTAATCGGCTGCACGCTTCAATAAAAAAATTATATATATATATAGAAGATAATATATCTCTATAAGTAAAACCTCTTTTCACTTTATGCTGTAATTGTATTATATTAAAGAAAAGTTACAGGAAAGGTGGATAGAAAAATATAATGAATGAAACCTAGGTCGGGGGAATGTGGTAACGATCGATTTTCTACTAGAGACACTTCTTGGTCCAGTGTGAGCAATTTAAAGTGTGAACTTATTTTCATTGTAAAAGCCATATTGTGTTTGTCCCCTTTTATGTGTTTCTATCCACCTTTCCTTTACCTTCTTTCTAATATAATATTATATAGTATGTATTTAATATGAATTAAGTTTAAGTATGAAGGAAAGCAACAAACCAGCCATAATAGCTTAGTAAGAATTACCTCTATTATGTTGTGCATGTGGGGGATGAGTCTGTCCATCCTCACCTCCAGCAGCATGACAAGTGCTCGACATACGTTCTTACGAACCTCGGGGTCGTCATCACTTGCTAGGTGGAATAAGTTGTCCAGGAAAGAGTCTATGTGCGTCATTAAGGCTTGCGTTCTACTAATGATAAACTGATTCACGCAGGCAATGGCATGAGACCTTATTTTGGGACTAGAGTGCCTGAAGAACTGCAAGAACTTTGGTATGAGGATGTTGAGAGGGCGGTTTAGGGCGTCGCTGTCGAGCAGCTCTGCGGAATCTTCGCATATCTTCTGAAGGGCTCCAAACGAACCCTGCACACAGTGAAGGATAAAATGTTACCAACTTACACCTCTATCAAAAATAATCTACAATGAGTCTTATTTCTCTATTACTGGGAGAGCCAAAATGAATGCAACTTATTCTTTTAATTTAAAAATGACACCTGTATACAAAAATCGGACCCAGCACTTTTGTCTTAGTAGGGGGGAAATCGAGGCGTAAAGGGAGTATAATACATTCAATTTGTTTGAAACAACATGCTTAATTCTTCAGTTAACTTTTTCTTCCTTGTCCAACTTACTATTTAAAACTTGTGGTTTAATGCCGCAAATTACAATATTCCAATAATTCAGTATTTATTTGTTAAATTTCCATTGCTCTCCCTGTTTTCCAGATGAAGCTTGGACTAATCCTATGGACTAGGTATTTTGAGGCTAGTGGAATTAAAATTAACAGTGGATCACGCCCGCTTCAATAGCCACATGGTCTAAGGCACAATTCTTGCTCTAGACTAGACTGTCAAAGACAGAAAGATTGGGGTTTGATCCTGGTTGGGTATACTTAGCGTGCTTTAAAAAAAATAGTTTTATACGCTCCCATCACACAAATGCGAGTACACCTCCCCAAAATTGAACCTTGCTAATCTTTAATGAATGTGTGTAATTATCATATAGGCGTACAACCCAAATGGGTAGCAAGACACAGTGCTAAAAAAAGTGGACGTCTGCCTTCTTTTTATTTACCTCGCATACATTGTAGTCCTGGGAGTCCAGCATGCTGCACAGGGCAGGTAGAAGCTCCGGCCACGTCGTCAACTCGCCCTTTGATGCGATGGTGGTTATTAGTATCCCGACGGTCGCTCGGATAAGAGGAGATGGATCGCCCACCGCCGAAAGACATTCTTGCTTGATGAAGCTAGTTACCTCTGGCATGAACTTGTGGTAGTGAGCCTTAACATTGTTCTTTAGGATAAGACCGCTAAGCGACCG
Source organism: Timema douglasi (assembly GCA_901482245.1). Lineage (NCBI taxonomy): Eukaryota > Metazoa > Arthropoda > Insecta > Phasmatodea > Timematidae > Timema > Timema douglasi. The sequence goes on from CABEEJ010000592.1 coordinate 98,016, forward strand.
TGTCGGCTCATCTAGTGAACAACCATGTAAAGAATGCTCTACACACAAAAAAAGATGTTTAAACAGTTACAAATCAGGTGCAGCAAAGAATCTCCCAAAATCAATATAAGAAGCCCCTGAGAAAAACTTTGTAATTTTTCCAATAAATTTTACAATTATACAAATGTTAGAAATCATCTTTCCAATCAGATTGGTCACCAAATCAAAAAAATAAAATTTCTTGATTTTCCCCTGATCCAAAAATTCAAATTAACTTCCCTGACATTTCCTGATTCTCATTGCAGTTACTCTGACTGTGACCACTATGTTCTTTTTGCACTCATCTTTATAGAAAACATTATTATGCTTAGTAAGGATTGATAAACTTTTCTTCAAGTTTTGAGATTCTTCAACTTTTCTAGGTTTTACAAACCAAAAAAATATTTGTTTTTTCAGACATTTATATTATAACCGAAAATTGTTTTGTTTACTGTTAGATTCTTAACAGTTATTAAAGACAGAATGTTAATGCTCTTCACAAAATAGCTTTACATGGGGATAGAACTAGTATTTATCAGTGGGTTATGCTTTTCAAATAGGTATGTATTTTGAGAACCAAAAACCATAAGAAAAATATTATTTTAATAATTGACAGACTTCTCCCTGCAACATCAAATTCCCTGACAAACAGGTGTTAGCTATTTCCAAGGTGTTACTAACCCTAAAATTTTTATTTCGTACAATGGTGATCTAACATTGATTTTAAATATTGGTCGCACAAAATAATTTTGAACCAATGAAGCATGATACCAACTATGACTAACTGAAAATAAAATTTAATATATGTTAATATGTTACCTTCTGAGGTGAGCTTCGTTAAAACAAATATCAAGTAACTGTTGAAATCAGGATATGTATTTAGCTCTTCCAATTTCTGTAGTGCAATTAAGGAACAAAAGTGATTTAAAGACAAGTGGTTTTTTTTAAATTGCCCATTCTTTAATGTTTACTTTTCAACATTAGACATAAAATGTCACCGTATTATGATTATGGTGAAGAGCAAACTAAAACAAGGCTATGCCTAGTTGTTTTTCCAAAGGCACTTAAAAGCTAATGTACTTGAAAATCTCACTAACCTCAACCAATCGGGTGTAAGTCATATTTGATGTTTTGTGAATTATTTTTCAAGTATAATGATGCGTCTCTTAAGAGTATACATAACTGACTTTGCCTTTATCATGTACTTTTGGTTAAAACATTTTTTATCTTCAAATGAATGTAATATATATTGTGGGGAGGAAATTGAATAAAATATATGAAAACTGTTAAATAAAACTTATTATCTTTAAGGAAAGTGATTTTCTTAGTTAAAGAATGATTGATTAATTTATTTATTAGAGATATTTATCGTACACTTTCTGAACCAACTGATTATAATTCAGCACACAAAAATGTTTGAGCGAGAGCGAAAGGGCCTACCAATTTGCCGGGAAAATTATTCTCACACACCTTTTACATCACACAATTGACATGGGACCAACGGGTATACTTCCCCTCTGAAGGAGGTTGTGTTACAGATTCTTACCGCTCAAGAAAAATTCACCAACCATGGATGAGTTTGGACCCCCAAAACCCATGAGGTCAAAAATGATTTAATGATAAAATAATGTAAAAAATAGTGAGTTTTATAAATTTTTAAAAGTGCTATTACAATAAATACCTATTTTATGTTTTAGAATTAAAATAAAACTCACCAAAATCACACAGGAATGTAAACATAAGGTTTTAAATGATTTGTTTTATTAATATTAATCAAAATTTCATAAGTTTTATTTGCACGTGGCAGGGTTGGTTTGAGTTAGTCGGGGAAAAACAGTAATACAAAATTATTATTTTGTTTTAAAAATGACACCATCTAGATACAACTTGTGTGGTTTTAGTTGTAATGGATAGTTTACACTGATTCATAACTTTAGATGATGTCCAAAAAATTTTTCCTTGCCAAGATAAAAGAAGAAGAATATAATTAATTTGCAAAAAACAAGGTAAATGTAAAGAGAATATAAAGGTAGCGCTACTTGGAGTAATTTTATGTAACTGCTCATGTTACCAAGTACACACCAGTTATATTTAAATATTGAAACAGCCACACACATGTATTTCTTTTTAAATAAGGTGAGTAATGACATTAAATGAACATGGGTGTTGATTTTAAAGGTTTATTTATTAGGCCTATGTATAGTTCCAAAATGTGACCTGATATATAACTTAGTTTGTCTTCCATATAGCTTTGTGTCATGTAATCTCTGTGCTGGCTTGTATACTGAGTGACATCACAAGCTCAACCAATCAGATGTCTTTCTCCATCTGGTACTACCTTTTATTCTCTTTACATTGTTTTTTGTGGTGTTATAAAAATGATAAATTTAGTTCGGGAGAATGATTTAGGTATGACACATGTTCTTAAACTGAAATTGGCACATTCCAAAATTATTTTAAGCAAAATGGTCAATCTATAACTCATTTTTAGGAAAGTTAGTATTTATTTCTTTTAATCATAAAATGTTGATATTTTGGTTAAAAAAATTAATCTTGTATCAGTATGCTCTATATCTAAGGTGTGCAACCCTGTTGCCAATCATCACAAGTGGTGGTCATCAAAGGTTGGCAGATTTGTAAAATACACTTTTCCCTGACGGCGTTCTAGTTCCAGCATATCATTGGAAGTGTTCTGATTCCTGAATGAGTCATTGACACAACACTGCCATTCAATACTCCGTCCACTCCATTTTCCAACATTTTGTTTCTCTTCCGCCATACAAAATGAATTTCATACTTTGCATTAAATTGTCTTAAATTTTCAATTGAACAATTTTCATCATTTGCATTTGAGGCAGTAGTCATGAATAATGAAAGTGTTCATGTTTTAAATAAACTTGTTCAAACATCGTTCATTGTTTAAAATGTTTGCTTAAGAAACCTATTTTTTCATTTTTTACACGCTTTGGCAAATTTCTCTTCTCATTCACCAAATGTGTGGCTACACTGAAAAATATATTGCTCACTTCTCCTCTATATGAGTAAGCCTACTAGGCCTACTAGGCCTACTGGGTCATCCACATTTCCCCTATTTTAATTTATATAATTATTTTACATTCAATGAGGACATATTTTTAAATATATATGGAACATATTAATTTTTAACCTGTTAATGAGTTGTACAGTTACCACTAGGGTGTGCACTTGGGCACCATAAGCAAAACCTTATTTAATATTAAATCTTGTTGCCATGGAAATGTATATTTCAGGAGCGAACTCATGGTAGTTTTGGCTGTGCTTAAATATCTGATAAATATTATCTGCCCTAAGCATTTTGAGTGTCCCAGGGTTCCTTTTTTTTTATTGTCATGCCTCACTGCCTGTTTAGGTTATTCAAATATATCAAATATATATACAATAGGTTATACAAATATATATACTCTAATGGAGTAGGGATGAGAAAGTAATCATTAATTTAGAGGTCATCTACCCGCATTTGTGTGGAAGACGAATGGGAAACCGCTCAGGAAAAACCACTAAGTAGACACAACCAAAATTTGAAATTTGATCTATCGACAGGTCAGTCTAACATGAGTGATACCTTAAACCAATCAGCAACGGAAATGGGTCAGAAGTTTCATTAATCTGTAGAAGTGCCGAAATATGAGTGTACAGACTATTCAGAGACAGTCCTAGAATTCCTTGAACTGATGAATTAATTAATTCCATTGGGGATTCTATTTGAGGTTTTACGTCAGATTAACTCCCATTAGAAACAGTTGTGAGTTTTCCCCTTAGAAAAGCGGAGCCCTCGACAGAAAGTAAGTTGGCTGCATCCTCAAGATGTAAAGAGAACCATAAAAAAAGATTAGGTCTTTAATAGGCAATTCATAAGCAGCCTGCCCTTGATAAGGTCCATATTTCAAAATTAAGCTGGCCTGCGTTATTTCCTTATAAATTTCCCTATAAATGTTATTAATCACGAGTAACTAAATTTTTGGAATAAGCTGGTATATTCAGTTAGACTTGAATAGATTTGAGAAATAGGCCTTTCGTTAATCTAAATTGTTATCTTATGTGGCAATATACTGCAACATTTAGCCGATATAGTTTAAGTAACCAGTGCAATTAAATATGATTGTAGAGCAAAGGTAATTAAAAAACCAATGTAAGTCATGTTCGGTTTTTTGAAAAAAAAAAATCGTTAAGTTATCTCTTCGGTAGGAATGTCAATAGGCCTTCTTTATGAGAACTACAGAAATTACATGCTCTTAAATTTTAAAAAATGAATCCATATACTTTTGTACGTAAAGGATACTTGCTGTACTGCCCTTTGAGTAACCGTATCCGGTGATTGAGACTCTTTTAATAGCTGCAATATTTGTCTCAAACCTTCTTCTTGAGGTTGCCACGCCATTTTCATTCTTGCTTTGCTCTTTGCTGGATCTACTTCTTTCACACCTGAAAATCGGAAGTTATAATATTTAAAATGAAGTCATACTCAATTTTATGAATTTTTTATATTAAAAAAATATTAAAATATTATGATTTTCACGGATTCTCAAAATAAACATTGTATTAAATAATAACTATCATACTATCAAAAGATTGTAAACTTCTTTATTTATAAATTATAGGAATTTCTTAAACTGTATTTTGACTCTGAGACTCAGTAAAGCAACGTTGCCAAATAAGTTGCTGTCTTGCATTGATCCGGATGGCGGGTACTTTATTTTCAAAAATAAAATATTAAAATTAAACAATGCTTGGTTAAAATATTATAGTAAATCATATTATTAAAACACAACGTACAATTCATTGTGTAAGCACCTATGATTTCTATGTTAAAATGATGAAATACTACATTCTCGAGCTTTGCTTTAATTATGTTGTTTGGCAACACTGGGCTATAGTTTTAATGTTCATGTAGAGATCGTTTCAAAAACATTCATGAGGGATGATTTGTTCTTTGATTACAAATTTAATTTAATTTATATCGATTTTAATTAGCCACTCATAAGCATATGCCTGTAAAAATGTATGCCTAGATGCTATTTCTAATAATTTTCACCTGCACATTTTTGAAAATTGGATGCTTTAGGATTCAAATGGACTTCTACTATATAAGAACTAAAATGTTGTACACCCTATTTCTCAGAAACTATGCATAATGACAACATGTGGTTTTTTGTACTATGTTTAACTTGAAAATTTAAAATTAACTATATTGATAAATAAAAAGCTACAAGTTAATATTTACTTTTTTACAATAAGACGTATTTCAATTAAATTTAAATTAAATTAAACATGAAATAAAAGAATATAGTTTTTAAGTTATTAAATTATTATAGAAAATAGGATAATGTTCTATCATACCCGATGAATATTTATAATACAATAATTTTTACAAAATCTGATATTTTCAAATTAAATCATGACGTCTAACCTGTTGGAAAAGTTCAGCCGTTTCCTGCAAGATGGGTCTGTCATCAGAAGCACCTCTCCCACTGCTCTCCAAACCCTTTTTGTCATTATCTATCATTCCATCTTTTTTTTGTAAGCCCAGCTACTTCCCCTTCCCTCTCACCATTTATATCCTGTTCAGGTAAAACCCTTGATTTGACACTAATTATTGTCTGTCACTTTATTACTACTATTAGCTCCAAACCTGAGTTATTGAAAATGTTCCCTGTGATGTATTTGCATAACCCGGCGGTTCCCAAACCGTGGTTCACGATATCTTCCAAGGGGTTCGCCAAAATAGCAGCACTTTGTGAGGAAAGGGGAAGATTTACAACTACTGTTTATTGTCTCACACTGAAGTCAGGTGGTTATCTCGAGGTAGAACTCTTACAAGAGTGTTTGAACTTAAACACAAAGTGTTGTTTTTTTTTTTACCACCGATCCCTTTCACAAAGCAAAATACATGCAAGATCAAATTTGGCTTAAGGATTTGGCCTATTTGGCGGAAATTTTTCAAAAATGAATAGTTTAAACCTCTCTTTTCAGGGGTCAACTATTAATGTTTTACTGTGCAAGAACAGATCAAGTCGTTCATAAAAAGTCAGTTTTGGGAAACGTGTTTAGTTAGCAATCAAACAGAGTGCTTTGATACCCTTCATGGTAGAAAATCAGCTTTCTTTGGATGAAAATTTAAAAATAATAATATTTAGCACCGCGTCTTACTACCCGTTTGGGTTATACGCTTTAAGTACTAATTACTCTAATGGATTAGGAATTGGGAAGGTTTAATCAGAGCAAGTGAACCCGCATTTGCGTGGAGGGAGAGTGGAAAACCATTTAGGGAACCCCCCCCCAGTTCACCCGACCGAGATTCGAACCTCAATCTCCCAGTACTCAGCAGTCGAGCTCAACATGACAAGCGCGTTAGCCAACTACGCCATCGAGGCGGGTGAAAATGTAAAGAACATGGTTATAGAACACTTGAAGGAACTTGTAAAAACCTCAGAGAATATATCCCAGCCATGTCCATTAATAACAATTGGATTTGAAATCCTTTGGAAGGGACAGCAGTTTTGAAATCTTCCACATTAAGTGTGAGTGAAAAAGAGCAGCTCGTTGACATTTCCACTGATTTTGAATTAAAGAAAAGCTATACATCTTTGTTATTAATTGATTTCTGGTTAAGTTTAAAGGAGGAGTTCTCATTGTTAGAGAATAAAACTATAACAGCTTTGTTACCATTTTCTTCTACGTATTTGAGCGAGAAACTTTTTCTTCATATACTAATTTAAAAAATAAATACAGAAACAGGCTCAATGCTAAAAGTGACTAGAGATTTTATTTATCATCTGTAGTTCCTTACTTTAACACTTTTGAATCTTATATTGCATGGAATTTTGTGATTAAAGGAGGGTATTTCAGTTATATCAATGCAGCAATTTCCAGTACCACTTAAAAAAACATGTGAAATGTGATAATATTGTGACAGTAAAGATAAGAAAATGTTACTACCGTACTTTGCGTATTTGAATTAATTTTTAATTTTTAAAACAAATATATAATTATTTGAACTTGTACTTGAGTAGTTTCGATGTTATTCCATTATATTTGGTGGGGTATCCCAAAGTACCTACCGAGCTTTAGTAGGTTAATTTTAAAATATTAAACATTTTGATTACAATTAATAGCTAAATTTCATAAAAATTAGATATAAAATTAAATGAGTGGCTATGGATATTTACCAGGGGGTTTGTTCAGAACAGATGTTTGTGAAAGGGGTTCGCAAGTCAACAAAGTTAAAAGTTATGTTAAAAGTTTTTTTTAATGGAGTAGGCTTGATTCTGTTTAGCTAATAAATAATTTGCATAAACAGTGTTTCTTGATTAGATAAAACCTAATTGTATAACATTGGTTCTGTAAGAATAGGTGACCATGCTTTCTCTAAATAGTTTTATTCATGTTTTAGGCCTATAGACAAACAAGACCGTTTCTTACGTATAGCAGGATTAATTTTGACGATATTAAGATTTAGTGGCGCTTCCAGGAATTTAATTTAGGGGAAGGAGCATGTGTGTCAAAGTTATTATTTCTGCTCCCTGACTTATCAGATTATTTTAATTTAAGACTTCATTATTTTAAAAGAAATTAAACACACATATATATACAGGTTGTTAAAAAAAAGGGTTCCAAAATTATGAATTAGCTGTACACAATAACATGAGTAAGGGAATATTAATGATGTTACATGACATCACGTGTGCCGATACATCAGTAAATTTCAGTAATAATAAGAATAATATTAAAACAGTCTTAGAAAATATAGGCCCACAAACTAACTCAGATAGAGCTAAAGGTCATTTTGTATTTTTTGTAGTAAAAAATAAATACTACGGTGCACCACACAAACTTTCGCTCGCTTTATCTTTAAATTGATATCTACTGAAAACTCGTAAGGTTTGTGAAACGAAATAATAGGTCAGTGCATTGTTTTAGAAACATTACACCAAAGGTAATAAATGAAATAAAATACACTGTTACTCTATGGCATTAGAAACTAGGAACGTTATTACAGAAAATTGTCCTTGTCCACCAAGGAGTATAAGAATCAAATTCATTTTCAAAGATCTGGATTAAAAAGAATACATAATTATTTGTTTATAGCTCAAAACTTTTTGGTTTTATAACAATATACTTAAAATAAAATATTTTTACATTTAATAGTACTAGAACTTTACAAGGATATATTATTATGTATTTCAAATAGTTGCGAATAAATTATGAAAATTGGAAAATTTCCCTCGTTTAAGGTACCCTCAAATTCATGTTCATGAGAAAATGGGAATTAAAATCTTTTTTATAATAATGAACATTGTCTAGATATAAACTTATTTCAAAATCGTTAGAGCAAATTTCAAGAAAATCCTTTTATTTTCTTAAATTTAGGGTTAGATATCTAATTAAAAAAACTTGGGTGGACCTTATGAAAATTCCAGATACCAAGTTATAACCCAATCTATAAAATAGTTTTTACTCTAGCACGAGGTACAGACAAATGCATAGATGTCATTGTGAAAACAACTTTTTGGTTTCAGGGGGTCATGAAACGTAAACATTTATCAAAATCTCGAGTTCACATTTTTTGATGATCACAATACTTTCTCTACAAAGTGTCTATAAAGAGTAAATATTTGTTTTCAAAGCTTAGTTACTCGCAGCAGTGTTCTATAGGTAAAGCCATCAACTTGATCGCCATTGACAGGGTGATCAAGGTTTGAATCTCGCAGTGGACTATACTGCCAATGACGGGGATGTTGAGGTTCAAATAATGGTTGGGTGCACTGAAGGTTTTTTTTTTTTCTTAAAACGTGTTTCCACTCTTCTCCCATTCAAATATGGGTGCACTTCCTCTCAATTAAACATTCCTAATCCCTTAATCATTATTGTAATTAGTACATAGGTGTATAACCCGAACGGGTAGTAAGACTTGGTGATAAATAAATAAATTTAAAAAAATCAAGCTATTAATAACCTGTGTACTGAACGTAACAATAAAAAAGAAAAAACTATTTCTAGATAGTTTGTAATCATTTTTATAATAATATTAAATTGATTATTTTATATGAACACATGGTTTACCGACTTTTATTTAATCCAGATATTTTTTTAGATCTTAAAATACAATGTTCTTGTAAGTAAGGTGTTCGAAAAAAAAGTGGACAGTATTTGTTAAGTTAAGTAGGCGTACAGTGTGTACATTCTATTTCATTGAGATAAAATTTAAAATATTGCAGTTTTCGTCAACTTAGACCACTTTTTTCTTGTTCATAATTTTTTTTAAGATAGTTCCAATTATTTTAACAGCCTATCACCTAGAACAAAGTGGGATCTTCACTTTGTTTTTTCTATCTTCTGTACAAACAAATGGTGGTGCACTTATTTTAATTCTTCCCTCCCTATACCACATATTCAAATAATTAACGTAAGTAGCAACCTTAAAAACCATGTCACTGAAAAAACAAAAAGAAAGGGCTATATTTTTTAAATATAGGGGAAATTTTTTTTTTTATATATTTCTACAGTAATAGATAAGCCGAATAAAAAATGTCAAAATTTATCGTAAATGATGATTTCCTAAGGTAACTCAGAAAAATGACTTTGACAGGGGTTCGAGCCCGTGCCCTTTGACTGTGTACATCATTCTATAAAACCCTGAGATGTGGCTCAAAACTCGGCACCACTGCTTGCAGAGTACATCGATGATGGCTTGTCTTTTGTTGAGTAGTAAGCAAAGAGATGAAAGAATTAGGGGTGGTGGTGGAATGCAAGGACACTCTTAAATGGGGGAAGTATAGGAGGGGTGAGAGGGATTGGTGTGGTGACTGCCCTAGCTACTACAGTAGCGCATCTTTGGTGAGGTGAAAAACATGGCACTACTTGGAAGAGAGATTTGTAAAACTTCTAGATGTCCATCCGAAACTTAAGAAGCTATTTGGAGTTGTCGCCTTGAATATTTTTGAAAATTATATGCATCTATAATTTATTAGTAGACTCTAGTATTCCTCTCTCAGTGAATTTTAAAAATTGGATGCCTCTAGAAACTATTTGGAGTGGTACCTACCTCACTTATTTTAGAAAAGTGAATTTTTTTGGGAGTTATTTGCAATTTGATGCGAGTCTTTCAGTTTCATATTCAAAAATATAAGATGGTGTGAAACACATCTAGAAGGGGAATGGGGTGACATGGCGGTCTAGGGATAAGGAGTCAAATTTATGTGCTGGGAATCCGGAGTTCAATTCTCGGTCCTGGCACATTTATCTGATTGCCCAACCTTTCCTTCACCTCTGACAAGATGTGTATTAATCACAACTTGTGAATGTGTGGAATGCCAGGCCTCCACTATGGTTCGGATCCCACATTAAACTGTAGGTCCTCCGTTTCATCTCTCAATCACCCTACCATTACACATTAGTGTAAGTGTAGCTCGAATGGGTAGTAAGATGCAGTGCTAATAATAGAGGGGGGATCATTTATTCCAGGAGGGGCGATGATGTCTCCCTCTCGCCTTTACACCCTACTCTCTAGTTTTACTATCACTAATTTGGAGTGGTCCTTCACCCAATTTTTGGAAATTAAACTCTTTTTAAAACTATTTAAAGTAATCCTCCATCTGCATTTTTTTAAATGTTGTTGCTCCTAAAAGTTATTCGTAGTAGACCTTAATTGTGGAATTTTTGAAATTTGGATGCCACTAAAAGTTATTTTAAATAGTCATAACACAATTTTTTTTCAACTCAAGACTTCCTAAAAGTAATTTGAAGTAGTCTTCCCTCGAAATTTTTAAAAAAATATGTTTCTATAAGCTAATTATATTGCTCCTAACTGAATTTTTCTTGAAAATTTGTTACTTTTAGAAGCTATTTAAAGTGGTTTTGGCCCAGCAATCTTCTGAAAATTGTATCTTCTTTGAAGCTATTTGGAATGATCCTCTTCTGGAAATTGTTCAAAAATTAGATTCTTCTAGAAGATATTTGAGGTATGCTTCTACCACCAAATTTTTGAAAAGTGAATGTTTCGGAAATTATTTGGAGAGGTCCTCACATGAATATTCTTCAAAATTCCATCCATCTTGAAGCTATTTGGAGTCTTCCTCTTCTAGAATTTTTGAAATTTGGATGGCCCTAGAAACTATTTAGTGTTCCTCGCCTGATTTTATCTGACAGATGCCTTTTAAAGTTATTTGGAATGGCCTATAGAAAATTTTTGAAAATTGAATGCGTCTAGAAGTAATTTGGAGTTTAATTAGATTAAAGGTCATGTTTCAGCATCATATTCGATAATATCAAAGGATTTAAAATATTTCTAATGGGAAGGGGGAGAATTTATTCCTGGGGAGAGTTATTTCCCTGGGAAAGAGCTAGGCAATGTGAAGCTCGGAGCTTACTCTCATTTAAGGAAAAAATATTAAGGCAAAGGAAATGTATACCCTGATTTTTATAGGAAGCCCACTTTCAATCAACAAAACATTGAATGAAAGTCACCAAAATATGACATTGTAAAAATGTTTTATCGATATTGTCATAACCCTGAGTTATGTGGGATGTTTATTTTGGTTTGCATAACTTTATTTAGACCTACATGTCTGAAAGCTATGGCTTAACAAACTTGATGTAATGAATTTGAAGACATTAAAGGGGAATCCTGACTACTCACAACAAACCTGCACTAGTTGCGTAGTGACGAGGCCAGATCGAGCTAAAAAAGTCTGTTTTATTGACATAGGGGCTGACACATTATCTATTTTGGAGGCAATTACTCTGCCTGACGCCGGACCAAACAGACTACATCTTTGGGTCATCATAAGCACTTGTGTTTAGAGGGCAACCGTTGAGCCCAGGGTACAGAGATTGAGTTCTATAAGGAGTTGTGAGCCGTGTCGGTCACACTATTAATCTAAGTTTTTATGAATAAGCCAGTTCTTCCACAAGTGTCCAACCGCTTTTAATTATTTTAAATCGCATTTTTATTACCTCTTAGTGCTACTATTAAACTAAAATCCAAAACCTTCCGTATCATTTCGAACCCAACCAACTACCTTGTCATTGACCCTTCCCCGTAAGCTATCTTGACAGGTCCGGCACACGAGAAAGGGGCAGGTGACAACATATTAATCAAAAGTTATCAAAAGCTTCCAATAATACTTTATGGATTTCTGTACAATTTCTCTCTACACTATTAATTAAATAGACAAAGAGTCTAAAAATAAAATTGTAATATTTTTATATAGAACCATTGTGACAACATGAGTTTCCACTTTTCAAATAACAGTTTTCCTATGAAAATTAGATTGTAGGTACCAACTGAAAATGATGAAAGAACCTGAGCTGAATCTCAACCTCAGTGGACCCTGTCAGAATTCAAACAGACTCCTGATCTCAGGTTATTATGCCAGTTAAAGGTGGGATGGAAGGGAACACGAGTTGCATGCGATATTTTTGCGGTTTCTATGATTAGACAATTTTTTAATCAAAATAAATAAAATATTTCCTCAGTAGATACAATTAATTTAATCTTCACCTCATACAAATCTCAACAGTTGTTGAATATCTGTCATATAAATATTATCATATGAACAGAAAACAACTTTTTAAACAAAGATAGAAAGTCCTGGTTAAATTCCGCTATGTCTGAAACACATTCAAGAACTTTTGTGATTACTATGAGTGGAAAATTAAACTAAACATATTTAGTGGAGCAATATTTTATTTTTACTTGACCAAAAAAGAGTTTTGCATAAACAATATTAAAATAAGGCCATAACTTGCGTTCCCTTTCACCCCACTAGAAGACACTAGCTCCAAGCTAAGCATGCTGATCCAAGTACATTCATCCTAAGCATTTCAACCATGCTGTGCCATCAACTTCCCCCCCTTTCAAGTCACCTTAAAACTTCTCCGCAGCACAACTGACCTAACAACAGGAACCTATGTGCTGGTACTCCTGCCTCAAGTAGTAGTTTGTGGTTTTGTGAAATAAGAGCGCTAATGGTTAAATGGTGTGGGGTTTTCAAGGTTTATTGAGACAATGTTATAGCTGGTAAAAGTTGTTAATAAAACAAATGAATCTAGCCACATAATCTAAGACATTAAACCTGCATTGCACTGGTCATTGATAAGAAGGTCAAAATTCGAATATACAAAGGGTGTAAAGGGGATGATTTCATACAATTTATTGATCAATGTAGTTTTTCGATCCCTTCACCGGACAAATGCTGAGGCTTGATAGTGGGATCAGGATTACCATAATGTAAAAACACATAGTGTATGAGTATGAATCATGTAACATAAAATAACTTGAGCAAAATACAGACAATTAATGTGAACAGTTTGAAAAACAAATTGTTCATTAAAATTGAACATTATCAGTTGAGGGCAATTAGTCTTCAATTACTTGCAACAGAAGTTTAGTGGAGCTACAAAATAAAGTGTAAGAAAAGGTCATAACCTTTGAGAAACAGAGACAAACTATAGCAAAGAAACCATCAGCACACCATAAAAACAAGGTATGAAGTAGTTAAGTTAACGTTGCTCACGTGATTAGCTAACAGGAACATATCAGTTTTTCCTTAATCAACAATTACTTTTGACTGAAAGTCACATCAATTCTACGTTAATTGCATTGTTATGACATACAATTAAAAAAAGGAAAAGAACCCTTACATTAACAGTAAGTCGATTGTAATCTCGGCATAAACCACCCCCTCATTTAAGTCAGTAAAGTCGGGATAAAACAAAAATATATCAATAGCAAATAATAAATTAAATACATAATAGTTTGTTTATTACTAAAATTCAATAAGTATTGACAAAAATATATTTGAAATAAAAAAACAATAAATTACTAAAAATTATTTATTTGATTGTTATAAAAATTTATAAATATAGCTAAGTAAAGCAAAACATAAAAAAAATATCACAAACACAAAATGTTGTGTCAAACAATTATTTTATTTTAAATAAGTTAATTAGCAATACATATTCAACATTAGCTTAAAACCCAATATATTTTTCAAAATTTGTTTTAAATTAGAATATATAAAATTCATTAGGCCTATACCTACATTATTATATTAATATATAACTTTTTTTAAATAAAATATTAAAATCATATTTTTCAAAGGAAATCATAAAATGGAATGCAAAAACCCCCAATGTGCCAAATGCACAACTTGTTTTGGTCATATATGTAAACATTTTTAGAAATACGATCAATTTGGTAATGAACTTGAGATCAATGATTGATATTCAATTGTTATGAATCTATTTTTTTTACATCCATTACTGTTTCCAGCCAGCCAGTCTGAGTCAGTTTTTTATTCAAGTCATATATTTTTCCCCTACTGGCTTGCTAGGCCAGTCGTAGCTTCATATGCCTTATTATCTAACTTAAGACTAGGACAGGCACAGCATCCAGTTCCCGGCCATTAATTCATCAATGTAAAAGAATAAACCCACATTTCACCAATGATAAATTTTCGACCATGCCGGTAATCGAACCCAGGACCCATAGCTGAGAAAACAGACATGCTACCAACTGAGTTAAGTTGTTGGATCTATTAATTATTAATATATTAAAAATAAGCATAATACTGTTCCAAACTATTCCAATATAAATTATGACTATGAACTTTGGTTAATTTACTTCATTTTCAACATTTTGCTGTAATATTCACATAAAATATATTTTAATACCAACGGAACAAGCAAATCAAAAAGTGAAATATATGAACATATCAGCCATGGCATACTTTTTAATGTGTTATGAATTCTTTACCTTAAAACTCAATTTAAAAAGTCAAATTAAGGAGGGAATAAAAATGACCATAAAATAGTAAAGTGTTTTTATGACATTGTTTAGTCGAGAAATATCAAACATAAAAGTTTAATGTTTAATGTACCCATAATAAGTTGATTGAATTTTGACTAAATTTATTTTTCTCAATCAGTTCAGTGTTGTAAATACATTAGTACAATTAAATTTGATGTTTTCCCTCAAGTTTTGTTTATTTAATCATGCGCTAGCCTCTTCAGATTCACAAAAATATTATATAAGACATTTATTCTTAATTAAACATCAAGTATGGTAATGAATGTTGGAACAATAAAAATGTAAAAGAGACATTAAAATATGACGAATCTTTAACACTTAACGATGTTAGACCTAAATGTAACCTACAAGATATTTTAAGTAGCATTGTGGGTAATCCCATAAGAGCTAATGTTAAAATATATTGTAAACTACACCATGTTCACACTTTTGGAGAACAAAGGTCCACCATAATGTACAAATTTTTAGGATACAGTCTAACAGAGTTTGTATGTCTTGAGTTTTAATTAAAGAGTCTTGCCCCAAGGTGAAGAAGTGAAACAATACTGGCAGTGAGGGACAAGCGTCTTTTATCCACCACTTTCAATGTTCAGGAACACTCCAAACTTCGATTGCACAATCTGTCCCAGCTACTGCTAGTGTACTGTTCTGGTAATGAAACTGTAAAAGAAACAACCATTATTTCAAAAAACTTACTCTCTGGCAATAGGAACTCGGCAGTTCATTGCCACACTTACAAAAGTATGCCACCTATCCCTATCTTGAGCTAGTTATAGCCAATCCACCACATTACAGCCTATTCCTATCTTGAGCTAGTTCTATCCAGTCCACCTCATTACACCTTATCTAGTTCAGGTCCATTCTAATGTTATCCTCCCATCTAAGTCTAGACCTTCCCAATGGTATCTTTCAATTGGGTTTGTTAGTCAATACCCTGAACGCGGTTCTAGATTCTTCTATTCCTGTGCCCACTATAATCTTCGAGATTTAAAAAAGAAAATATCCCAAAAGAAATGAAAAGGTGTTGAATATATTCAGTAAAAATAAAGGAGTACACAGTTACCAAAAAAGTGGCAACAAACAAATAACATAAATACAGTATGTCCTTCACACAAGTTTTAAAAACCCCTAAGTCAAATGGTGTTTAAATAGGTCATACTTTTGACTAATATGTTCTTATATTTGGAAGAAGGTACAGGAAAAGTGGATAGAAACATATAAAATGAATTAACACAATACGGCTTTTACAATAAAAAGAAGAACACAGTTCACACTTTATATTGCTGCTATTGGACAAAGAGGTAATGGCTGGCTCTTGAAGAAAATTGATTGTTACCACCCAATTCTCTGGCATAGGTTTCATTCTAGCAAGTGAAACATGCAACACAACTTCCTAAAAGAGGAAAACAAAAAAACACAAATGGGAGAAAAAGGAAGTTTGTAAATAATGATAAGACACTTAGATAGGAACATATAAAAAGAATAACATAAAGGACAAACACAGAAAATGTTAAATTCAAAGAATACTTCAGGGTTTATGCTTTGTTTGCAGTAAATGCTACGTAGACATACCAATAAGAAAGAACGTAAATTATTCAATTAAAAACAAAACATAATTATGATGACACTGTCAGATGTGTGTTAGCTTACTAAGACCGACATATATTATGTTAAAGTGCCACTAGTTAGATAGCATTAGGGCAAGGGTGGGTAAAGTAGCCCCCTAAGCTAATTATTGTAATAAATCGAATTTCTATCTGAGTATTGATACTAAATTTAGCATGCTGATGTATGACCCATGTATCCATTAAGTTTTATTCTCAGTATGAAAAAAAAATAGTTGTTTGGATACTAGATTATTTTTTTCCAACTTATGCAAAGTGGCCACTTTACTCGTCTACAGTGCTGGCTCACCACCACTTGGGGAGGAAATAATGAAAGCCATGATGTTTGTTGAAGACTTGATGGTATGTGGGATGAAGGAAGAGAAGTACAGGAACAGCTACAGGAATTGAATGAGGAAGAAAGTGTGTAATGAAGTTTAGCACTGCGAAGTGTGGGGGTAGTTGTTTTAGAGATGCATAAGAGACCTTCTATGGGAAAGAGAAGTACCCTTGAAGTGTAAGAAAGTGCTGTGTAGGCCGTACGTTGTACTCATATTAAAATATGCAGCTGTGACATGGACATTTAATTTAAGACAGACTAGGAAAGTGGAGGCCATGAGAATGAAGTTTGTGAGGAGCGTTTTAACTGTCACGAGGAGAAAGAGGATTAGAAATTAAGTTATCCAGGAAATAGTGAGGGTATAGGGAGTACACGAGACGGTATAGGAATCATGGAGATGGTATGGTCAGGAAATGAGGATGGAAAATAAGAGAACACCAAAGAGAATGATAGAGATGAAGTATGAAGGAGAAAAAACTACATGGGAGGCCAAGAAAGAGATGAGAGCATTAAGAGAGTGTGTGAAAGTGAGAGAATAAGAATGGATGTGATAAAAGGAGGGAGAATGGTGGAAGGATAGAGGAAAGTGGGGCAATTTTAAAATGACTGGCACAGGCTGGAACTGGTTGATGATGATGATGATGATGATGATGATGATGATGATGATCCTACATTTACAGCTTAGTTTTCAAACAAAGCATTTGTTTCTTTAATGCCACAATTACTTTGGAATTATCTTATTATATTGAAAAAAAATATATAAAAACCAATGAAAGCATGTCATCAGTTAATAAGAAATGAGATTCAGACAAGTGTTAGTTTACCTAAATTTTACTTTTTGGAATATGTAAAATATTAAGAATAGGATGTATTAACTCACTCCAGTTATTTCTCCACTTTGGCATTGGATAGCATTAATTTGCCGTGGTTTATGTGTGGGTGTCAAAATACGCAACGTTCCATCAACTGAACTAGTCATAATGCTACCAGCATTTTGTTGGATCGATGTCACCTTGTTTGTATGACCAATGTCATAGACCTGAAAAAATGTTATGTTATAGTGTGTAGTTAGTTCAGGGGTTCCCAAACTGTGCGCCGCGATGCCTTGGGGCATCGCGGCTATAAGGTAAAACTAAAACTTAAAATATATAGAGAAATACAACATGCATATTTTCAATACGTGTACTCGTATATGTTTTAAAGAATGGAATAGATCATACACAAGAAAACACATAAATTTTTCTTGTGAAAGCTCCTCCTTCATATGAGTTCCAGATTTGAAGTAAAGTATTTACATTAAAATTGTGTTGTGAACCTAAATTAAACTATGACTTTTTTATATAGCACACCATTTTTACAGTGACCGAGATACCTATGTTTGTAGTAAATCTTTAAAAAGTTTATATTTCTTGAAGGAAAACCAATTTTGAATTATTATTTTAAACATTTCATAAGGGAGGGGGGAGTTACCACTTTGTACTGGAAAGGGAGGGGGGGCTACCACCTTATTGCATGGAAAAGGGGAGCAGGGGGTTTATGACTCCTGGTATGGGAGGGAACTACAGCTTTAGTTTGTTTCACTTTAGCCTTAAAATCCGCTGGTCTTTCTTCCTCCATCTAGGTGAGTGCTGGTACATTTCCTTTTGACCTGCACTGTTGGTTGATCAGTATAGGGTGTCAGATTCATGGAGAAGGTAAAAGCTCAACTCTTGGTCACATGTAGACTACTGTGGGGTGGAGAGGGAAAAAAAGAGTACATTTCCTCAAATTCTTACTTCAAGTATATACAAGTGCATTTGCTTTCTTAGTGTATAACTTTTGGATTAAACCATAATTACTTTAAATATATTCATTATGTTGAAAGTACTAATTAAAAAATAATAACAAACCATTTTAATGTTAGCCAAGAATAACTCAAATATACAATACAATACAACACATTTTCACTCGTTTGCAAACCAATCAAAGCACATGTGACAGTTTTTTTCAGAAGTGAGTCATACTACCCGTTCAAGCCCTATGCCTATGTAATGTACTAATTGTTTTGTGTACTACTATGTGTCAGTTGAAAAAACATAATAATTAACTTGAGATTAGCATTTTTATTATATTAACGACTTGTATCGTAACAGCATTTTTTCACGCACTACTAACTACAGATCACAATGTCTTTTTAGAGATAATTGATAACCTTGGTGTTACCAACCCAACATACATTAACTTCCTTAGTACAGTATTTATAACACCTCCCCCTTATAAATATATTGTAGGTTTTACAATGCACCATCCACTTCTGGTTACTACACATTTAGCATCACCATTTACATCATTTGTGTTATCAACAGATGTATTACTTCTGTTTTAATTCACGGTTGTGTTTTCCACAACAGGTTCATCTGCATTATAATGGGGTTCATAATGAGTTGTATTGCTATCCTCATTCAAAGTGTCATTAGAGCCATCGGTTGTATTTTGTAATTCACCCTGGTAATTAGTATGAAACTCCTGAGTTAGTCGAGGCTGATGTTTAGACTGCCTCAGATGTTTTATATTTTGACGCAATACATTCCCCGGCTCGTCACTTATTATGTATAAGCGAGGAACCTCATGTATTTGCAAAATCAGGGCTGGCTCTCATATTTTACCTTTATGTACAACTGTTTGGCCATCTTTGAAGTCAACAGGCTTACAAGGAACTCTTTTGTCATAATGTGTTTTCACTTTGCGTTGTTTGGCAACAAGTTTTTCACTCACATAAGGTACTGCTTTGGGGAGTAGATTTGCAGTGGAAACTGGTATACATGTCCTAACAAGACGACTCATTAACAATTGAGATGGTGGAAATTCGAGTCCTGAGAGAGGTGTTTTGTGATATTCTCGAAGAGCCAGCCAGTATTCCTTTTCTTCTTTCTTACTCTTTTTGAGAATTCGCTTACCTATATCAACTGCCTTTTCAGTTAACCCATTGGACTGTGGATAATGAGTGTTTGATGTTCTTAATTCAAAATCATAGTCCTGGGAAAAAGTACGACACTCATATGAATTAAATGGTATATTATCCGCTACTATTACCCTGGGAATTCCATGTGTGCTAAAAATTATTTTGAGAGCATCTATTATGTCACGAGATTGTTTAGTGGGCAATAGTATTACCTCCGGACACTTATAAAAATAGTCAACCACAACAAGGTAGTACCGCCCTCAAATTCGAGAACATAAGCACCAAGTTTTTCAAATGGTAGTTTGAGCACAGGGCAGGGGATAAGTGGTTCTTTATTAGACACACGGAATTTTTCACACACCCTACAGTCAGTTACGTGGTTTTCTAGATCACTATACATACCAGGCCAAAAAATAACTTTCTAGCTCCGACTTTAGTCTTTTCCACATCGAAGTGACCCTCATGAAGTAATGTGAATATTCTAATCCTTAGTTTACTTGACACAACAATTCTGTTATATAAGAACAAAATTTCATCTTCCACATGAAGATTACTCTGCAGGGGCACATAAAGGTGACATTTATCTGAATCATGGTCACTTCTTTGAGGCCAACCTGCTTGCATGAAGTTCGTGATAATATTAAACACAGAATCTGTTGGAGTTTCTGTTCTAAATTCTGTTTTACAGGCCTCACTCATCGGGATGTGCCTACTTACATTGTGTACTATTTCACTTAGTCCATGGTCATCAGAAACTTCACCAGGTATGTATGATCATGAGCATGACAACAAATCTGCAATACATATTGTTTTCCCGGGTATATACTGAACTTGAGATTATACTTCAGGAGCCTAAGCTTCCGTCTTTGAAGGCGAGTAGACAATATTTTAGCTACATTCTTATCCATGATAGCCACAACAGGTTTATGATCTGTCAAGACTAGTACAGAGCAGCCATATCTATAAAAGTTGAATTCTACATGCGCCCAGCCCTTTTCAGTCTCAGGTTAGACTGCGTGAGGCATATGCAACTGACTGCTCATTTTGAAAAAGACAACATCCCAGGCCATCTTGAGACACATCACATTGTATCATCAGTGGCTTGGACAAACCAAAGTTTGAAAGAATTGGAGGATTACAGATTTGAAAGTTTTGACACAGTCCAAGTGACAATGTAACCACTGCCATGTTACATCTGCCTTCAGTAGTTCTCTTAGGGGAGCTGTCAGTGTTGACGTTTGAGGTATGAATTGTCTCAAGTCAATTGACCATTCCTAAAAACTTCTGCAACTCTTTTTATTCCTAGGATCTGGTAGACATGAGATAGCTAAAATTCTCTTTGGATCAGGCCTAATTTTGTTTGCACTGAGGTCTTGTATTGGAACTTGTTATGATTAAATTTAATATTTAAAATTGTTGCACGTTCAACAAGCTGAGCGACAATATTGTCATGTTCTTCCACTAATTCTGCAGCACCCAGAAGATCATCGAGGTATATTACAATACCTTTAATGTCTCCAAAGAAGTGTTCATTCCATCCCTGAAACTTCTCAGGAGCACAACTCACCACAAATGGCAGCCTTAGGAACTTATAGCAGCCCCATGGAGTGGAGAATGCATAGACATCACTAGATTCTTCATCAAAATCTTGCTGCCAGAATCCACCTTTAAGGTTAAAGAGTGAAAAAAAAATTCACAGATAATTTATCTGTCAATTGTTCAGTCATTGAAATTTGATAATACTCCCTTTTTATTTCTCTATTTAGGTCTTGTGGGTTCAAACAAAGTCATAATGAGCCATTAGGTTTTTTGGCAATGGCTAGATCGCTTACCCCCGATCTGGGCTCCTTAACCTTCACAACAATTTTAACCTTTACCAACTTGGCCAAAGTTGACTTGAGTTTACTGAACAGAGTTTGTGCCAGACGTCTAGGTAGCCTAGCTTGAAGCCTAGAATTCTTGTGAATGTTTATTTTGCACTTTTTGGGGAATTTTCCAAGACCTGTGAAGATTTCTTTATTCTATTCTATGAATTTAGCTTTCTGACACACTATCTGATTAATATCAAATTCTGTTTCACTAGTTTCTGATTTAACCACTTTCACTCTTTCAATCAGATTTATATCCACACATGCATTAATGTACTCACACCTGAGAACACAATACCTAGAGGCTGTACCTTAAAATCTCCATATGACTCCAGCATTTCATTTGTAGGCCAACCTTAAACTGTTTGTCTATTTGCTTAAATATGTGTATTGGAATAATATTGACTTCTGAACAAGTATCTAGTTTAAAGTGCAAAGGTTTGTTTTCAATCTTCACAGTTTTATGCCACACCTTCATATCATACTGCTTTTCTTTGTTCACCACTTCAACACATTTAGTCTTTGATCCAGTCACTTTGACTGGAACCATGTATACATTCAAAGGTTCATTATCACTATTATTGTGTTGTAAAGTCTTTACTTGTTTGATGTTTTGACATACAAAAGCAAAATGATTACATTTGCCACACTTTGAACATTGTTTAACATATGCTGGACATTGAGGCCTTTCGTGAGTAATTTGGCACCATCAACATTTAAACATGTATTTCAATGACTCTGGATATTTCTCTCATTAACGACTCTTGAATTGGCTATGCACATGACCAGAGCAATCAGCACTGAAATTAGAACTGGAGTTGATAATGTTGACGTTTGTAGGTGGCTTAGTTGCTCTCAACTAACCTCAGCCACTTTCGCTATGTCACAGGCCTTTTCTAACGTCAGGCTTGGCGCTTGTAAAAGTACTTTTTGCAATGCAGGATCATTTGTCCCCATGAAAATACAATCCCAAACAATGTCATCAGATTGATCATCAAACTCGCATGTCTGAATTAGTTTTCTAAGGTCTGTTATAAAATGGCCAAAAGGTTCTAACTTTTTTTTTACAAGAATACAGTATAAATTGTTCACATGGCATGTTTTTCCTTGGTTTGGCATATGCCTCAAACGCAGCCAGTAATGTATTGTAGTCTTTACGTTCTGTATAAGTTAGCTTGAATGTGTTTTGTAATTCTACAGCTTCTTTTCCAACAAGGTTTAGAAGTATTGCTTTCACTTCCGATGACTTTTTAGTTTTTCTCGAAGCTAGCAAATAAATTTCAAAGTTCTGCTTAAATTTCTGCCAGTTTTCACTCACTCCACTCAAACTAAACACAGTTGGCTTGTTTGAAGCCGCCATGATTATCCTTAATGTTAAAACAGTTTTAAAGATACATATTTATTTGTACATGTATATAAATGTATACTGTATGTAATGTGATGTCCAAACGACTGTGCCATATTTTGTGTACTACAATGTGTTAGTTGAAAGAGATAATAATAATAGTGAACTTTAGACTAGCATTGTTATTATGTTAACTAATTGTATCGTAACTGCATTGTTTCATGCAAAGATGATAACTACAAACTATAGATCACATTGTCTTTTTAGAGCTAACTGATAACCTTGGTGTTACCAACCCAACATACATTAACTTCCCTGGAACAGTACTTATAACACTAATTACACTAGTGTGCTAGGGATTAGGAAGGTTGAATTTAAATTAAGTGAACCCGGATTTTTGTGGAGGGAGAGTGGAAAACCATTTAGGAAAAACCACCCTCGGTAGACCCGAGCAGGATCAAACCTCGATCTCCCCACCTTTGACAGTTCAGTCTATTGCAAGAGTAGTGCCTTCGACCATGCGACCAGCAAAGTGGGTCATGTATGTGACTGTTGAACAAATGTTTGTGACAAATGTGATAGACTAACCTCCACATTGGCAAACCTGCCATGGCTGGCATCCAAGAGATGCAAGTAGCCCTTGTTGTCCCCCACATACAGACAGTTGGACGACAGAGACAACGCCAGAGGGAATGATCTCTCAGGGTCCTGAATGCATCAAGGAAACAATACATGGTTAATAATATTTATTTTAATAAACATTCCTAGCACAGCTTGACCCCCTACTCTTGTTGCTTTCCATAACTCTATGACAAGCACAGACTGTCGCTTATTATGTTTTATGTTTTTAAAAGCAAACAAATGCAATTTCATAGTTAAAAATGTATGCTCTGTCCAGGAATAAAACTTGGACCCTAAAGATAAACACGTAGACTCTACATACTGAGATAAGGTGTTAAGCCAATATGCTTTGCTAGTTGAAGTACATTTTTAACACCTTTATATAGTGAAATCTCTCTTAACGGACACCTTTGAATAGTAGATTCTTCTTTATAATATAAAATTTAAATTTCCCCAGAAAAATAAGAGCCGCTGTCATGGTGAAACAATTTCCCAATAACAGACGCAGACTGCTAGAGACACATTTATGCATACAAATCTCTAAACAGCGGACAAAATTTAAAACAACAGTCCATATACAGTTTTTTACTGTAGGAATATAACTCTATAAGGAAAACCTCTTTTCGCTTTGTGAGGTAATTGTATTATATTTGGAAGAAGGTATAGGAAAGGTGGATAGAAACATATAAAAGGAGGACGAACACAATATGGCATATACAATGAAAAGAAGAACACAGTTCACACTTTACACTGCTGCCAATGGACAAAGAGGTAATGGATGTCTCTTAAAGAAAATTGATCGTCATCGCTCTATCCCTCGACCTAGGTTTCATTCTAGCGGAACTCATCAGGGAGGAGTGTGAAACGCGCAACGCAACTTCCTAAAAGAGAAATGCCAAAAAGAGGAATGCCATCGTCTCACGCAAAGTGTGAAGAGTCCTGCCTTCCCCATCTAGGGAAAGTTTCTAAAATAGCCTGCGTGGTAATCACTGCAGTCAAACACCTTAGCTCAGTCAGTAGGGTGTCTGTTTACTGAGCTAAGAGTCCCGGGTTTGATTCTCGGCGTGACAGAAAAATATATAATTGGTGAAATGTGGGTTTACCCTTTCACAGTGGTGAATTAATGGCCGGCGACTGGATCTTGTGCCTGTCCTAGTCTTGGATTATAAGGTATATGAAGTTATGACAGGCCTAGCCAGCCGGCAGTGGAAAATATATGGCTTGAATAAAAACCTGACTCAAGACACAGGCTGAAAACAGTAATGGATGTAAAGTAAATTAGATTAACTAGTCCATATGCTATTTGAAAAAAGTTTTTAATTGCTCTACGTTATTTTGGTAGCAACCATAAAAAAAAAAAAATCTGCCCCATGTATGTACATACTCTTTTGATAAGCTTTATTGGCAAACCTTTAACAAGACAATGATGTGGCAAATTTATCTATAAACTAAAGTAGTACTTAGTAGACACAACATCCAGCCGTTAATACATTACTGTGAAAGGGTAAAACCACATTTCAGTAATGATAAATTCTTCTGCCATGCCAGGAAGTGAATCTGGGACTCTTAGCCCAGTATACGAACATGCTATCAACTGAGCTAAGGTGTTGGACTGCCTAGTATTGTGTTAACATTTTTAAAAAGGAGTCTTAAAATTATTTTGATGGACGAAGCAAAACTGATCTACGGTAATTCTTATACTTAATCCTGTGCAAATACAAACTTCTCAATTTTTAAATTACTCCAAAGCAAATAATTTAAAATGGAAATGTTTTGAACCGAATTTGAATTGAATATACTATTTTTTACTTGTTGCTGGTACAGCCCAATATGATTAAAGGACAACTTGAAAAAATTAGACCTCCAGACCATTCATTAACAGCTTAATGAAACTAAGAAGAATATAATGAATACATTAAAGCCAAAATGTTAGCATTTAGTTACTATTTGTTTTCTAGAGCAACTTAAGAACTAATGTAGTAGACGACAACTCTCTGTTTACAATATTTTTTTCAAACTTGATATCATAAGCAACCTATTTATTTATTTGAGGTATTTAACGTGTACTTTCTGAACTGACTGATTATATCTGCACACTATAATTTCTATGATCAAAATCACCAGGGTCTACCAATTTTGCCAGAAAAGGTATTTTCACAGATCTTCCAGGGTTATTTTACATGCCACAATCAACATAGGCCTGATGGCCGTACTTCCTCTTTGAAGTAAGTTGTACTACAGATTTTTATCACTCAAGACAAATTCGTCGATCTTGGCTGGTTTTAAACCCACAAATATCGGGTCCTAAGGAAACCGTTTACCCCAATACTACTGAGGAATAAAGCTCAGGAGTTGTAAAACAGGAAATTTGTTACATCTTTATTTTAAATTAATTCAAATTTTATGGTAACTAAAATAAACCTTCAGACTCAATTGTTTTTCTTACCTTTGGATAGTTGAGTGTCACAGCCTCCTTATATAACTTTCCCGCCCTCCGGTCCCACACCGCCAGAGTTTGGTCCTCACTTGCGGACACTACATAGTCCCTAACAGTGGCCAAAGAAAGGACTGCTCGCTTGTGCGCAGTGTAAGATGCTATGCTCTCTACCCCAGCCCGTGGGTCAAACAATGACACCTTACGAGCGTATGTGCCTGCAGCAATCACATCGTTACACAACGCCAGAGACAAAACTGAACTTTTGCACCTGTTCGAAAGATCACATTTACAAGTGAATCTGCTCATAAAATAATACTTTTTTAAATATAAGAATACAATAATTGTTATAGATTTGTGTTTTAATAGGTTAAAAGTAGTGACTCGAATAATTATTGGACAGTGCTCAATTTTGGGGATATTCTAGCATTTAAAAATAGTTTAGATTTTTTTTTTAATTATTTAAAAACGTGGTTACAAAATGTATTTGAGATAAAGAAATTAATCATTCTTATTGATGAGTGGGAATTACTTTTTTGACTCAAGACACTGTAAAGACAAGATTTGAGACCACGCTAAGAATTTTTTTAAATACTCTAACACTTTTAAATCTTATTAATTGTGTGTGAAAAATGAAACTTGATTTGTGTGTTTGTGTGTGTGTGTGTGTGTGTGTGTGTGTGTGCGCGCGTGTGATGTGTGTGTGCCCATTGTAGCTGTTAATTTAATTAACTTATTTTAATCAAATTTCAAGAAAAATTGTCTCAAAATGTTTTAAAATTTAAGCTCTTTCTAAGTAGAAAAAAAAAATCTTGCCATTATCAACTAAGCATCATTTAAGATCACAATTGGTTGAGTTTTTAAAATTGTTTCTATCTCTCATAAATCTGAGAAGCTATTGGTTTGAAAGTCAAAAAAGCAAATTAAGATTTTTTTAAAGTTTCATATAATATAGGGCATATGGTTCTTAAAGGTTTTTTTCATAAAATATCACAATACTTCTACAATTGACATAGAAGCAACCATTTACACGTAAATGAAAGCGGATTTTGATGATTTTTAATTTGTTTGAACATTTCCACACTATATCTTCTAGTAAAAAGATAATTTTTATAACATTTATCAAAGGACTAACTTGAAAGTATTAATAGACTGCAACTTAGTATCAACATTCCAACTTTTGACAGTCATATCCCAGGAGCAAGAGTAGACAGTACTGTCTCGAGCGGCCAACTGCCAAATCCAACCCATGTGAGCATCAGGGGTGATGGTCGCCACTTTGTAAGCAGCCTCATTCTCAGATATCTTTAGGTTCCAGAGGATGATACTACGGTCTCTCGAACCCGAAACACACACCGACCCATCCTGAGAGAGTGATTTTTTTTTTTAAAAAAAAGGTGAAATTAGAATGATTGTAAGCTTTCCTAGGGATTTTAAAACAAACACTTTTTTTTACATCATGTGCCAAAACAATTTATTATACAGTAATAAGTTTAATTTAAAATTATATAGTTTCAATCTGGAAAACCTAAGATTATATTTAACAAAGTAGGTGCCCTCTTTGGTGGTCCATAGTATAAAACCCCATCTACAAACTCCGTATTTGTAAGTCAGTGGTCCGTAGTTAGTAAGAAATCAATGCCACAGTAACAGATTGCTTTGTCTACAGAAGCCTGATGCGTATCCTTATTCTGGTCCATACTCTGTAGAAGTTGGTCCACTTTAACTTTCTAAGGACTATTTTACACAGACTACCAATCACAGTTAAGTAAATATGTGGGCCTGCATCGAAGTAAAAGCACCAATGCAGTGAAAGTATCCATTGCTAATTAAAAGTTTGATAGTTCAAATTGTGTTAAAAATATATATATATATATATATATTTTGATTGTACTTAGCCTACATTTCAAGTATATTATGGACATTTTCTCAAAAAACCTGTTTTAGTAAAAAAAAAATTAACACCGCATTTTACTACCCATTTGGGTTGTACACTAATTTATTTTATTTTATCAGTTGACTGTTTGGGGGTTATTTCTTACTGTAAACAATTTTCTTTCTAAGAGTTTCATTGGACGAGGTCTTTATCTTATTGGTTGGCACAGTCACATGATTAAGAATACGGACTGTGTGGATGCGAATACAATTTCTACAAACCATGGACCTACAGATATAAAGTCTTTAGAGGGGGCTCAAGGTGTCACTATCGCAATAAGTTGGATTGCCGAAGATGGGTAGTTGGGGTTTGAATCCCATCCGAAATACTGAATTGTTTTTATTTTAAGTGCTTTCCCAGTATCCCTCCATAAAAATGTGGGTGCATTTCCTCTAAAAACTGTCAACATATTTAACGTGCATTTTTTAAATACTTGCAGTTAGAATTGTCTCACATTTATAAGCAGAATCGCATCTACTGAAGCGTAGTGAATTTCTTTCCACTGTTTGCATTTCATCCTAAATTGACTGCTTTTGAAGCGATCATATTCGTCTTCCATCGCCACACAAGCTTTCTTCCAGTGGATATCATCTTGATCCACTGTAAAATGGTTTAGTAAAGTTACTAGTCTTATTCACTATATCACATGGTGCAGGTCTAATTGATAAGAGAAATGAAATCAAGAAGTTTAATAGGCCTGCAAGAGGGTTGAAACATTGTTTTTCTAAACTCAGCAAATCCAAAAAAAATGTTTTAATATTTATTTGTCAATATTATACTCACGCTACTTGGAATATATTGTTTTATAATTTGTTATGGACTCTTGAAAATGTTATTATCAAGAATACACATATATAATACCTTTAAACTAATACTCAAGACATGAATAGAGATAAACAAATACATAAGTAAGACTATATATTTACAAAGATAATTTAATAATATGTTTGAAAAACATATGAGTACCAAAAATGGAATTCCATATTTCACAAACAAATATGTTTGGTCATATTTAGTGTGATTTATAAACGGGGTTGTGAAGCGCAATACATGGAGCCTACTTAGTGGGTGCCACTTGGCCTCTTCTACCAACTCAATCCTGATCTCGCCACCAAGTGGTGTAACCCGAGGCCTGAGCAACCTGTTAGGTCGAACCCCAGTGGAAATCAGGTCAGGTGCAGATGAGAGACAGAAGAGTGGTCAGGGCCAAAACCAACAGGGTTGGAACCGGGCTTGGCCAGTTAGCTGCCAGCATGGTGGGCCGGGAGTGCTAGGGCTGGTGATGAGGAGCTAAGTCCTTGTCCTTGTTAAGGAAGCTGACCACCAAAACCAGGTATATCTGAGGGCCTATAGGCTGCAGCCTCGCTACGCAGGTGTAAGTCACAACAGGCCTAGTAAGCCAGTGGCCAAAACAAAATAATAACAAGGGGAAACATAGTAAAATACCGGACAGGAATCTTTAAAGATGACAACAAGCTACGGCTAGGTACATTGAATAATGACACACCGATAGGAAGAGTGGAAGAGATTGTGGATTTAATAGAGAGAAGGAAGCTGGATGTGCTTGGAATTAGTAAGACAAAGTGTAGATGGCGTGCAGTGACAGAATAAAGAAAAGGATATAAATTACATTGGATGGGGAATTATGAAACAAGGAGAAATGGGGTTGGGTTTGTAGTGAGGATATGATGGTAAGTGAGATGGAGAGAATAAGTGACAGAATAATTAAAATGTTAATTATAGAGAAAGGAAAGCAGTTAGAAGTACTGTAGGTGTATGCCTCTCAAGCTGGATGCAATTTGGAAGAGAAAGAAAAATTTGAGAGAGGACTGGAATAACATGGGTAAGGAAAGGCAATTGGTGATGGGGACTTTGATGCCAGAGCTGAAAAGGAAAGAAGAGGTTTTGAAGAGGTACTAGGAGCTGATGGATGGGGAAATAAAAACAAAGAAGGAAAGAGACTCCTAGAATTGTGCACAAGAAATGGACTGAAGGTCGCTAATAGTTTGTTTAGGAAGAACAGGGATATGTATAAGATAATGCGCTACAGCTGGAATTGGGAGCAAAAATTCCCAATTTACTATTTCCTGCTAGAGCAAAGGTGTGGTGTGCACATTGACCATTAAGGTTCTGCCAAGTGTGTCTTTGGACGAGGAACAGACTATTATTCGCTGACATGAAAGACTAGAGGAGGGGGTGCCAGATAGAAAAGCAAGAAAAAGGGATAAGGATATGGAAGCTCAGCCAAGTGGAGGAGAGAATGAAATTTCAAGCAAGAATGAAAGGTGCACTACCAAAGGATGACATAAAAGGAGTAGTGGAAAAGGTTCAAAAAGTGCATTGGGAAAGTGGCAGAGGAGAAACGTGGAAGAACGATCAGAAAGAGAAGATAGAAGGAAACTCCATGATGAAACAAAAAGGTAAAGGAAGCAGTGAATTCTAATCACAAAGCATGTAGAGAATCGTTAATAAAAATAACAAGAGAGACTGAGGATAGGTATAGGGAGAAAAAAAGAAATGCAAAGAAGTTAGTAAGAGAAGGAAGAAAAACATGGATGAAAGTGTAGACCAAAGTGCTAGAGACCAATGCGGAAGGGACCAAGAAAATATTGAATAGTCAAGTGAAGAAAAGGAGGAAGGAAAGATAGGAAAGAAGTCCGAATTATGGATTAAATAGGAAGGATAATGGAGAGGGATGAGGAGGTAAAGAAGATGTGGAAATTATAATTTAAGAGATTGTTGAACTCAGGGGGGGGAGGATTGGTATGAAAGAAGAAGAGAAGGACATGGATGGAGAGATGGCAGAGAAAGTAGCATATCTAACCTGAAAGAAGGTAAAAGAGGCCTTGAAAAGGATGAGGAAGGCAAAGGCACCAGGAGTGGACAAACTCATGGTGGAAATGATAGCGGCAGCAGGAGAAATGGGTCTATGGTGGTGGTATGGAGTAGTAAGGGCAGTATGGATGGAGGAGAAAGTGCCAGAGGATTGTACAAAAGGTATCATATTACCAATATTCCAGAAAGGTGGAAAAGGTGGAAGGTGTGTGAAAATTATAGAGGCATAACAACAATAATGAGTTAATGCACAAAAATGTACAAAAAGATTCTGGAGAGGAGAATGGGGAAAAACATGAAGGGAAGATCGGGTGAGGATAAGTGTGAAGGGAAGATTGAGGGAGGAGAAACATGGGTTCAGAAAGAAGAGGTCGACGAGATTTAATATTTGGAACTAGACAGTTGATGTAAAAGAGATATGAGTTTGGAAAGGACCTGGTAGTGGCATTTATGGATGTAGAAAAACTTATGATAGTGTGGAAAGAAAGAAAGTATGGAAAGTAATTATGGAGACTGGAGTAGAAAGAGGAGTGGTTAGGAGAAAAAGGAATATTTATGAAAATATGTGAGTTGTGTGAAGATGGAAAGAGAGTGGACAGAGTGGTTACACTTAAAAAATTGAGTTTAGCAGGTAAGTGCCCTCTCACCATTACTATTTGTATTGGTGATAGAAATAATCATGAATAAAGTGTCAGGGAAACTGGGGGAAGTGAAATTGAAGGCAATGATGTTTGCAGATGACTTGATAGTATGAGTGAGGTGGGGGGAGGGGGGAGGAAGAGGAAGTACAGGAACAACTGCAGTTATGGAATGATATTAAAAAGTGTGGAATGAAATTTAGTCTGACGAAACAGGAAATGATGGTGATGACAAGGCAGAGAACAAGGCCAAGAGAGGTGATAGAACTGGATGGAGTAGAGTTGAAAGAAACAAAGAAAGTAAAGTATCTTGGTAGTGTGATTAAGGTAAAAGGGGGCAGCAAAAGAGATCTTGTGAGAGGAGGGCAGCAGGGTGAGGGTGTGTAAGAGCTCTACTACAGAAAAGAGAAGTGCCCCTGGGCCTGAATTCACTAATGGGAGCATATATTTGCGCCGGTGTCCAAAGACATCGTCACTAAATATGGCAGTTAGTAAAGCTTTAAAATAAGTTTTAAAGTTTATATAATTGTTTTATGAATGGAGCTTAAGCTTTAAACTAATACATAATATAAATAAATACCAAATAATGTACTAGTGTTGTTTTTGTAAGGCATCCAGAAAGAGGCCGCTTCTAATTTTATTGCTAGTTTATAAGCAAAATGTTTAGAAATCATTTGATTTGCTGTCATTTTCATTAGAGATTTATTATAAAGTAGCCTTGACTTTGAAAGTAAATTATTCGCAAGGATTGGTCGAAAAGAGTGAAAATTTATGACTTTTATGGTAAAGTCACCATAATCTTGCCACCAGTTTGCGTCTAGTTTAATGAATACGAAAATGGAGCAAATAATAAGGCGTATTTATGTTGTGCCATTTCTAGACTAGCCCCAAAGCAGAATTGCACTCGTTAGTGAATCCAGCCCTAGATGTGTAAATAAGTGTTGTATAGAGCATACTTCATAACCATAGTTACTGTACATTTGCTGTAAAAACTTTGATTTGGATAAAAGAGAAACAAGAAAATCTGAGGCCATGGGTATGAAGTTTTTGAGGAGCATGCTAGCTGTCACCAGAAGAGATAGGATTAGGAATGAAGATGTAAGGTCTAGAGTTGGGGTATAGGGGGTACATGAGATAGTTGAGGAATCAAGGATGAGATGGTATGAACACATAATGAGGATGGAAGGGGAGAGGATTCCAATAAGATTAATGGATATGAAATCTGTAGGAAAGAGAGAGCAAGAGAGACCAAGGAAGAGGTGGAACAGATAGCAGCAAGTCTACAAGTGAGAGGAGCAGAGTGGAAGAGAGTGCAGGAAGAGGAATGATGGAAGGAAAGAAGGAAATAGAGGCATTTTACTAAACAGACCTGGCCACACGTTGGAAACAGTTCGTAATGATGATGAGTGCAATTTATGACAATATTAAACTATTCAAACAAACATGTATTTTAGATGAAATACCAATAAAAGTGATTGAGTAAATAGAGGAAAATCGCACCCGCACAGGAATTTGGGCCCCAGTCGTCCTACTTTTTGCATAAACTTCTCTATCAAGTGAGCCATCCAGGATTTTAAACTTTTTCACAACAATCTTACTTAATGACTTTATCAAAATATAATATAAAAAGGTGTTTTAGTTTAAATATTATTACTGGGAATTAACAAAGAATACAGTAGTTTAAAGTCATTCCTATAACGCAATGCACTCTTTTAGCAAATGGTAGTACTGTTTCTTTGGCTACATCCCTAATTTGGAGGTTTATATACAGCGTGTCAAGTCCCAAATGCACAGTATTTCAAAGTGTGGGTTTTGAAATTTGTGCCACCATAGTTTCAATAAATGATTATTTACTAATCAGCGAGTGAAACTATGCATAGCAGCTGGTGGTGCAAATTTCCAGTACATATTTTGAAATACTGTGCATTGGGAGCCAGTTTTATTTTGGACAACCTGTGTTTGAATGACACAATGATGAGGAGGAGATACCAGCGAGGTTGGTGCATAAAGCCAGTTCAAATTCATGTTTGGGTGTAATTTTTATATATTTAAGCACAAACATAATTGGTGACATCCTAGAAACTTTGATGAATTGCTTTAGCAACCTTATGATTTGATCTTGGGGTAAGATTGCTTTCACTACTCAGCGAGGCCAGCAAACCACTCTAGCACAAGAGTGATGCCTTTTTAGACCATCCAACCACAAAAGCAGGTTACTGTCTTAATTTTTGTCTTGAATGTTAAGCTAATTTTTCCCTTATGTCTCTGACATAGTTTTTTGTTAGTGTAAACGGTGAAACCCTCAGACTTATTAAATAATATTGGACAGCATTTTTTTTTAATATAGTGTTAAAATTATAATATATTTTTGAAAAATACAAATTGAGTGGGTGTATTAAGTGTGTTAATCCCACCATACAAGAATAAATATTTGTCTGATTTATATGGACTTGCTTTTTTATGTTGAATACAACATGTTAAGATTAATATTCATAAAGGTTTGTAATGGTGACAAACACTACTGTCAGTGTAAGAAGTTTTGATTACTATCACTACTCACCTGGAGGATATTTTAAACCTTGCCATCGCTCTGCTATGCGTAGCTTCCATATATCTTCATCACTTAAAATACTATGCAAACGCTTACAAACAAGACTTAATGAGTGCACCACACATCTTGCATCGAGGAATGAGCATATGTGAAGAAGTATCTGTAGGCAACATGTTTTTATCAGTATTTTAATATCAAACATTATGTGTATTGTTATTCACATTTAAAATATATTGTTAAATTCAAGTTTATTTTGCTACTTATCCACCAACTCAAAAATAATGTGCAATTTTGCCCCATGCATGAACATATATTTGAATAAATATATAAAATGCTAGCTCTATAAAAAAATATGGATGCATATCCTTTCACATCAATAAGCTACTATTTGTCAAACATGCTAAAACTCTAACCTCCACAGGAAGATGTAGTAAAAATGATTCTTGAAGTTCACTTTCGCTATGTTTCTCGCCATCTTGAAAAGCATCTGAACTCATTCTAGTTTTCCTGGAACATTTCAATATTTAAAATAAAATGTTTCTAAATGTTACACTTTCAGTATAAATTATTATGAATTAACATTTGTGAAAATATTTTTCCCCACCTTAAATACCCTTAATAGTACAAGTTTATATCAGAAAGGACCTAGCCCCTAAGGATATTTTTAAATAGAGAAATTAATTACACATACTACTTTATAAACGCATTACTTAAGAAATATAATAACTAAAGCAAGACAACAGGAACTTCATACCCGACGCGACCATATAATCAAGTCAATAAAATCATCAACCATGACATAACCATAAACGGAATATGTCAATGCCATCATCAGCTGTTATAAAAAACAAATAGTCAGAGCTACCAACTTATTAACAAAAATCTCTGAATTTTCTTTGCTTGGAAACCATCATCTAAAAATAACGGTTTTGAATCATAACTTTTGATCATGTTCAATTTTTAAATTATGATATAATATTATAATATTCTAATTTATAAAAGTGCATACATTTAAGGTGGGATGGTAGGGTTTGAAAGTTAAGGAAAGTAATTTCGCAGTTCTTATAAAAAAAATCAGCCAAATCAAATCAAATATTTATCCAGTAGAAACATAGAAGTTGCCTATGTTTTCTCGAGTATGGATTTGTTTCGGCCACCGGCTTACTATACCTGTAATGGCCTACACCTGAGTAGTTCCTTAGTTAAACCTTCTCTTGGTAGTAACCTTCCCTAACTAAGGCTATGGATGTTGATGAGGACCTAGCTCATCATCACCAACCCTTTCACTCACAGCCCACCCAGCTGGGGGTCAACTGGCCTGCCCCTGTACCAAGAGTGTTGGTTTTGGCCCTGATCAGTCTCCTGTTTCTCGTATGCACCTGGCATGGTTTCTGCTGGGGCTCACCCCAACCTCAGATCCCGGGGTGGTGAGATCAGGTTTGAGTAGAAGAGGCCAAGTGGCACCCACTAGGTAGGCACCATGTATGGCGCATCACTATCCCATTAATACCCCTACAGGGCGTTCTTTGTACCTACTGTCAAATGTGCAGCAGAAACATGAATATTGAATGTATTATTATTATTATTTAGCACCACGTCTTACTACCCGTTTGGGTTATACGCTTTAAGTAATAATTACGCTAATGGATTAGGAATTGGGAAGGTTGAATTAAAGGAAGTGAACCCAAATTTTCGTGGAGGGAGAGTGGAAAACCATTTAGGAAAAACCTCCCCCAGTTCACCCGACTGAGGTTCGAACCTCGATCTCCCCGTCCTCGGCAGTCGAGCAGCTCAACACGACTAGCGCGTTAGCCAACTACGCCACCGAGGCGGGTGATATTGAATGTAAGAGAGACTAGGAAAGTGGAGGCCATGAGAATTAAATTTGTGATGAGAATGTTATCTGTTACGAGAAGAAACAAGATTAGGAATGAAGTTGTTCGGGAAAGAGTAAGGGTAACCTAAACTGACCTGGCCACAGGTTGAAAACAGTTGTTGTGATGATGATTATGATAATT
The DNA here is from genome assembly GCA_901482245.1 of Timema douglasi. NCBI lineage: Eukaryota > Metazoa > Arthropoda > Insecta > Phasmatodea > Timematidae > Timema > Timema douglasi. The sequence goes on from CABEEJ010000592.1 coordinate 134,013, forward strand.
ATAATTATGATGAGCAATATAAAATTTAATTTTTTTCATATAATATTCTCAACAATAATTCTTAAATATCGGTCAACAGGTGTCCTAGAATTTGATGAGAACTTTTTCTGAGAATTTAAAAAGTTTCTCATCAAAGTTAATATGCTCATGAGTCATGACAAATTTTCAATAATTGTTGAGATTACTCATAATCATCATTACTATCATCAACTGTTTCCAGTATGTGGCCGGGTCAGTTTAGTAAAATGCCTCTATCTTCCTCTATCCATCCACCATTATTTCTCCTTTAATAGCTTCTATTCTTAGCCTCTCACTTGCACACGTTCTGTTATCTGCTACTCTTATCTCTTTATTGGTCTCCCTAGGAGATTACTATGTGTAATAAATTAAATAATATATTTTTATTGGAGAATTTTTTTTTCAGAAAAAAAATTTGTTTGATGTACCAAATATTCAAAATCCTATCCTTTTCTCGCGTCTCCCCCTGAATCCCACCTGAAGGGACACTGGCGCTGAGGTAGCTCTTCGTTTAACTATACTCATCTTATTTATAGTTAAAAGTTGTTTATATGCCAATTTTATTGCTCGTGCTTGATTTTAAAAGATAATTAAAGTTACATTTACTCTACACAAGTTGCTGTAAAACAATCTAGTAAATTGTTACTCTGAATATGTTTAACAATAAGAATGGCTTAAACGTTTCAGCGGTGCCCTCAACCCAGATCAAATACAACTTTTCTTGTATTGCGTCAAATGTATACATAAGAATTATTCAAGTTTATGGTTTTCCACGCTAGCAGGTAAAAGGACAAAGGCGTCAACTTCGTTTTGTTTGGTTTTTCATTGAGAGGGATGCTGAATGAGTGTACCATGGTATTTTCCCTTAAATGGCTTCCCACTCTCCCTCCATTCAAATGAGTGAAGGCCTATTCTAAATTCTACTTTCCATAATCCTAGCTTATCAGTGTAAATATGCGGATAATATTTTATGGTTGGTGAGTATAGGTCATGTTTTAAATCTCAGACAGAATTTTTTCCTCGCCATAAATGGTTTACCACTCTCCTGCGCAAAGGCGGTATATTTCCCTTAAATTTTACCTTCCTCACACTTCCTCAGTATAACCTAAATATGCGAATATCCCGGACGGTTGGATGCAGCGTACAAAAAATAATAATTGTATTTTAAATATTATATTCTTTATCAAACGCTTAGAGAATTTTTATCTGAATGATGATACAAATACAATTGTGTGTGTGTGTGAGGGGGGGGGGACTGAACTTCAGCCTCCCGAACCAGTCATCCACAATATTCACGCGTCAAGCCTGTCGGTTAGGAAATGCATTGCCTCGGGATATTTCAATTGATTCTTTAAACTTGTTTAAATTACCTCCCCCATTTTCTCTCCTCGTCCTAAGCCTCAATTTCTTGATCTACCATCTACTATACCTTAAATGATAGACATTTCATTATCTCTCCACCCTCATTGTTGCAACGGCTCAATCCGCTAAAATTCAAATGAGTGTTTTTCCAATAATTCATTTGTTATCATTCACAATCACATTCACTTTCATTCTCAAGATGGATTTTTTCACACCTTGAAAGAAAATCAGATTATTTATTTCGACACTTCGGAGTTCAGAGGTCTCCAGCGAATACAGTTTTTATATAATATTTAATAAATACTGAAGATGATAAAGCGTGTCGTTTGAAATTATTCTATTTGTTTGAAAACATGTCAGACAGATTACAAATTTAAATCTCATCAAAGACGAATATTATCATGATACTCAAGATCATGAATGCATCGCATTTGATTCTTGAGTGGACAAGTGCTGCTACCTTTACGGCCAAGTTGTTTACTTCCACTAAGCAGCTGTTGCCTTCTGCGTTGCTAGGGCATGGTAAAAACTCTCCGGTCAGAAGACACACACTAAACGAAACAACACAACGGCAAACACGCCACCTCCAATCGTGGCGGTCAACGTACGTAGCCGAGCTTAGGAAGGAAAAACCGTTCAATTCATCGCGTTTAAACTCTCTCGACAATAATGAGTGCTGTTGGAACAAATTGTTTTATTGGTTGTGCCTTGAAAAATAAATTGTAGCTGATCGCTTAGCTTGTCGTTTCTTTGAAATTTGCGGCAGTTGTAGTTTATTGTGATAGATTTTTTTCACTTTGTTGCCCGCGGGGAAATAATAAAAGGTAAATAGACAGGATGGATGAAGAAGATACCGGTGGTGGTGTTGTCAAGTCTCCTATAAGAAGGTTGGGTTCTACCAGAAAACTACTCATCTTCAATAGTAAGTGAATAATTTTGTTTTCAAACCGGTCAAATAGATTTCCCGACGGCTCTATTGGAAAGTCTAGTAGAATCACGTCATGTGTATTAGCGCTATGTGTTTATGAAAAAAAAGTTCATAACATTGAGATAGTGCCACTGCATACCCGTGTTTAAACTACAGAAATTGTCTTCTTACAATTATAAAGTTTTTTTTAAAGTGCTAGCCGATAAATGTTCGATATTTTGAATTTTGAATTTTGAATGATGCACAAAAGGCATAATAAAGTATCAAATCCTGCCTGGTTGTAATTTTAAAGCATTTTTTCCCCTTCTTAATTGAAGCCGATAAACTTTTCATTTCATCTAAGTATGACCAGCATAATTATTTATATTGTAAAATCAGCTGGGTGTATGTTTGTTATGAGTTGATGTCTGTCTCAGCCTAAATTAGCTTAAATGAAAAGCTTAGAATTTTAGAAAATATTAGCTAACAATTTTTTTTGCCATTCTTCCGGTAGTAACCGAAGAGGACACACGAACTCATATTTGATGTGTCTTTCGTCAGGGTGCAATATTTCTCGAACCCCTCCGTTGAAAAGCTTTTTCTTGAAAAAGGAGAGTAAAGAAGGGGGAGAGTAGACAGTCCTTTCAGACGATCGTTTTCTATTTTCGTTGTGTTGTAAATAAAGAACACACAAGGGGAGACGATTTCTGGTGTGTACGTCTGCGTAAATATACTTCAAATCAACTCAACTAAGCATTCGGAGCAGACCATGCTTGAATTTAGCCTCTCATATCCATTACGTTCCATGTTTGGTTTCTCATTTTCAACTATCTTAACAAAATTGATTGCGGGTCTATTGTTTTGACAGTATTATTACACATTGTTATCACACATAATCAATATCGTATGGATTTGAACCAGTGCTTGTTACATTTATAAAGGATGTCTAATATGAAATAACATTTTAATACTATCCATAGTTTTTTTAATGGATAAACATCTTGAAAATAGTTATATAACAAGGCCTATGTTCAGGGGCGTCTGCCCGGGGCGCCAGCTCGAGGGGGGTGGGGGGCGCCAAACAACACCAAACTAGCCTAATGTAAATGTTTTAATTTTTTGTTTGTTTAGCAGCGCGTCCTACCCGTTCGGATTATACGATAATTACGCTAATGGATTAGGAATCGGGAAGGTCGAATTTTAAAGGAAGTGTGGAAAGCCATTTTAGGAACC
>CABEEJ010000592.1:137627-154268 GCA_901482245.1 Timema douglasi
CCCCCCCCTCCAATTCAACCAACCGAGGTTCGAACCTTGATCTCCCCGTCCCCGGCAGTCAAGCTCAATACGAAACTAGCGCGTTAGCCAACTACGCCACCGAGTCGGGTGAGCTAAAATTAATGTGTAAGAATTTTATTCAATTAAATTAAGGTAAATTTTATCACGATTATTTTAAAAGAAATGAATTAAACTAGGATAACATAGGATTTAGTGCCACTCTTAAAAAGTTATTTTACATCAGTCATACTCGAAAAATGACACTCTGAAACTGTTTTTTGCAACTATCTCGTAAACCGTTCATTATATCAGTGTTAGTCTATAGTACAAAATAAGTCTGAGAATGGAGTTTACAAAAAATGTACATATAGTTTATTTGTAATCCTGTTTTCGTACAATCTCGTAGTGAAACGAACGTTTGGAGTAATATGTCTACCATTTTGTAGCATTTCCCTTCAGATGATTTTCTTCACGCAATGGTTACGTGAGATTTGGAGCCGTTAGGTCTGGGAATTATTTTCATATCCCCCGCCCCCGTTATATAGGCGGGCGTCAAAAGGCAATCAATCTTGCCCGGGTGCAAAATTTAACTCGGATCGATCCTGATAACATTTACTTACAACTCAAATTTAATTGTTTGGTTTACACCGCGTCCTCATTCATGGGGATATATATCTTAATTTAGTTACATTAATCGGGTAGGGATAAAGTATAATTTAGAAGTAGAACCGCATTGAAGGGAGTTATTAAAAAAAACTCTGTAAGCCAGGCCGCGAATTGAACCGGGACCTTGATGTCACCAGAAGAATAAACCAAACTACACAAGCCTGACATTTAATCCGTGTGCCCACCTATTCGGGTACGTGAGTTTTACAATCATCAACCCAATATCAGGTGTATTTATTTTATATTCGAATATAAACTAAATTTTCAACACCCAATAATAATACTTATGATGATCATTTAAAAACATTCCTAGTAAAATGCTGCATTATTTCACAAGCCCGCGTAAGGACGGAACGATGTTAACAATAGCTTGCTTTAATATGCTGATAACAAACAGCAACTTCCTGTGTAAACAAACTTTGGTTATACTACGCTAACGAGTTAAGGCTTGTTATGCAATAAGGTTTAATATTACTAATGCCGAAGATTTAACAAAGACTTAATGAACATACTGCTATATCTGTAATAACCTACCTTCAGAACTTGCATTAAGGTCATTCGACAGTAAAATTATATTGCACCATTTTAACAAGTGTTATCATTATTATTATAATATATAAATAGTGATTCATTTATTTCAAATCATTACGTTTCACGAGTTATAGGGTGTAAAACTTGCTATTTTATGCTTTTTGCGCACCTTTGTTAAGGTAAAGAAATTAATGTAAGAAGCGTATATACCGAATGCGTGGTAAGACATGGCGCTAAAAAAGTATGGAGCTGAAATTTAATATAACTGTACATTCATACTATGAGGTGTACACAATTAAACATTTATAATATTGTTATGTACTCATTGAAAAGCATAAAATAGCAAGTTTGACCACTTATAACTTGTGAATAATAATGATTTAAAATAATTGAATCACTATAAATATAGTCCAATTTTCATAGGAAGAACGGTTAAGAAAAAAACTTTTTTTTGTTGAGGTTTTCCTATATTATGACTAAGTATTATTATAAAGGTATTGATTATATCCATCAAAAGTGAAAGTTGCAAATCACGTGACTTGACATATGAATAGGCTTATATTAAAATTGTTTGAGTACATTCTATAACTGTTAAATAACTATTATTCCTACCAGAATCTCCCATAGCTTACAATTATACACTTGTTAAAATTGTGCACAAGCCACATTAAATGGCAAACCCTAATTCCAACACTATTTGGGTAATTGTACAATTGTACGAACACAAACATACGTTAGGCATCAACCAGGCTATTTCTTTCACAGAAATAAGCCGTAATAATGAGAATGTAGATAATAGTAGTCTAAAATAACCCTATATTGGATTCATGGTGACACATTTTCAAAATGGCCCCTTTCTCTCTCTATTGACATATTAACGAATCTATTCAATTTAACACCCGCTTCAGTGGCCGAATGGTCTAAGGCGTCACTCTCGTGTAAGACTGGCCTGCTGATGACGGGGAGATTGGGGTTTGAAATTCGAATTCCGGTCAGATCTACTGAGGGTCCTCTTCCCCCCACCCCCCGCTCAAATGGGTTTCTACTCTCCTTACAAGCAAATATGGGTAGCTTAAAATTGTAAAATTCTTCCTTTCTTATCCTTATCCCATAATAGTAATTATCATATGTTTATTACCTTATCTAGTAGTAAGACGTGGTGATAAATAATCATTATGGTTTACAGCACACCCGACTTTAGTGACTCATTCAACCACCAAGCGCTATAGGCATAGGTACATGATTGAGAAAAGAGAACTGGGATCGCTGTTATTGCTTTATTGTAACTCATTTGATAATATATCAAATCTTGGGATATTGTATCCCGGTTGCACTAGTTCCATTTAAATAGGTGAACAATTAAAAAAAATTTTTTTTGTATCTCGTCATATATATTATAACATCTAACTATACAAATAATTTCATCCTGATGTATTTTGAAAAGGGGAGAAAGCATATGATAAAATATGATGGTAAAGTTAAGTTTTACAAAAATATAAGACTGAAAAATTCACATATCATTTTGCACATTAAATTAAGGAAACATATTAATAATTATAAACATTATTTCAAGATTATCTATTCTTAAATTTTATTTCTTGGCTACCACTTCTATACGTTTGTATTATTACAACTGCTTATTAACATTTTGTGTCTATAAAGTATGCCATTTAAATTTACATGTTACTTTCAATATACCATGTAGATACTGCTTTGACATGCCTTAATGATACACAAACTCGTTTAAATTTTAACATATCTTTCCAATTTTATTCATCTTATAGTGTTTATTTAAAATGTCTTCACAAATACTTATCACTTTCTTATATATTATTTGATAATTTGTATTTAACAATAATTTAGTTAACTTTTCATCACCAGTAATTTTATTTCGCTATTATTGAAAAAAAAAATTATTGTAATTTTATTTTAAATTGAATTCTATCCAACATTCTACATCTCAAATAGAAAAAGGACTTAACACTAGTAAATCTCTTATTAACTTTTGTAAATTCTTCTTATAATTATTATTAATGCACTTTTAATGATTTAGTTCCATTTGATTACATTAAAACATTATTAGAACATCAAATTTCTAGTCTTATCTTTTCATTAAAAAGTCTAAAATATTCTTTAAGGTTCATTTTGGTAAAATACCCACAAAAACTTTGTACACCTAGAAATTGAGGAGACCAAACATTGAATTAACTAAATGTAAGAATGTTTCTGTTTCCCCAGTGTGTGTATTTTGGCCATGACTAATGGTGGGTGGCTACTCAATTTTTGCCGAGAGGGTGCTGCTTGGTATAAAGAAAAGGGAGAGGGGTGGGTTATTTCTCTGACTCATCAACAGAACATAGCATTGACGTAGGTTTGGAGGGGACCCCCTCCGTGGAAAATCAATAAAATGGTATGGTTTTGTAAGAGTAATGATAATAATAATTTATTCTAACCAGGGGCGGATACGGGTCATTTTCATAGGGGGTTATAATTATAAATAACATAATTACTGGGTGACCTGGCAGACTAGGGGTAAGGTGTTAGACTTCTATTCTGGAGTCCGGGGTTCAAACCTCGGTCCCGGCACAGACTTGTCTGATTGACAAACCCCTCCTTCACCTCTGACAAGACGTGTATTAATCACAACTTGTAAATGTGCGGAATACCAAACCTCCGCCGTGGTTCGGATTCCACGTTAAACTGTAGGTCCTCCATTTCATCTCACAATCACCCTACCATTACACATTAGTGTCAGTGCGTATAACCCGAATGGGTAGTAAGACGCGGAGCTAATAATAATAATAACATAGTTACTTACAATGTTCGATATCTGTTTAAAGCCATTTAATAGTTTCTCGTTCATATTTGATCTTATGTATGTTTTAAACCGTATTTTATGTTTGTTTTAAAATCGTATAGTTCTTATAAACTATTTGGAGTGAGCCTCCTTCAACAGAATGTTCGTTGCTCGATATGCATGACAAATATTCGTACATGAAAACGAATATTTTTTCTACACTTGCGTGAGTCATATAGAGAATTGAATTAACGTGGACGAATAACGAACGTGTGGACGGATTAAGAGGTGTCTGCACGTGAAAAGATATATATAATTTATCTGTGTTGTATCTTCTTCCTAAAATTTTGACTTTCATTTTGTTTTTTGTATTAGTTTTATAACTTTCACAGGGGAGTCAACTGACCCTTTGACCTCTCCTAAATCCGCGCCTGATTCAAACCCTTGATTATGAAAATAAGCTGTGCAAGGTTCACTCCAGGCATAATTTTGTGTCCTGGCTGACTTTAATTTATTTTCACGCCCCCTTGCCCCATCACGCAAATTTGATCTAAATCTTGTAATATGACCTTGAAAGGAAACCATTACAGGACAAACAATCGATGGTTATCCGAGTCCGCTGTTTTTCTTGATTATAGCTGGTTGGATATTTATGCATGCTATATATAATCTCATGTTGTCTGGCCTGCTGAAGATGGGGTTATCGGGGTTCGAATCCCGGTCGGGTCTACCGAAGGTGGTTTTTCCTAGATGGTTTCCCACTCTCCTTCCGCGCATATGTGGGTAGATTACCTCTAAAACACTTCCTTCCTCATTCCTACCACATGAGTAATTATATTAATTGCGTACAGCCTGAACAGCTAAAAAGACGCGATTATTAAAACAATATATATAATTCGCAAACGGTCGAAATTTGGGGATCTCTGTTCTACAAAAATATTCTTCTGTGTAAAGGGTCTTTAACCCGTTAGGGTTATCCATATATTTACAAGAGGGATGTGGTTAAAATTGAGAGGAAATGTACCCGCACTTGTGTGGACCAATTAAGAAACACAATCTTCAGTACACTCGACCGGTATTCGACCCCCGAATGTGCAGTTAACGGCAGTCAACTATTACGAACCGAAGTGGATTACAACTATATTATTTTATTACTTTCATAAAATATTTAGCGATATGTCACAGTAGATGTCCCAAAATTAAATATTTGATTAATAATAATTATTAGCACCGCGTCTTACTACCCGTTCGTGTTATACGCACTTACGCTAATGTGTAATGGGGGTGATTGTGAGATGAAATTGAGGACCTACAGTTTAACGTGGGATCCGAACCACGGTGGAGGCCTGGCATTCCACACATTCACAAGATGTGGTTAATGCACGTCTTGTCAGAGGTGAAACAAGGGTTTGTCAATCAGATAAATCTGTGTCGGGACCGAGGATTGAACCCCGGATCCCCAGCACAGAAGTCTGACATCTTACCCCTGAACCGCCAGGTCACCAATTTGATTAATGTTCATTTACAAACTTGCCAGCAGATTTCCCTGGAATGTGTCTCTGCAAGACAGACATCCGTCAGAGAAAGCTTAGCGCTTTAACAAAACAGTAAAGTTTTTTTAATTCCTCTATAGTAAGTTTTACAGTCTATTATGTTTGACAAATAGGTTCGCTGCTCATTCCTATGCGCATTCTTTGCATTTTAACAGGTAGTAAGCAGGTGATGCCTGCTGTACACTATACTTCGCTGTTCAAGATGCATGTACGGACCTATTTTCAAATGCAGAGCCTTATCTGACGGATATAAAAGTTACTGGATCTATTTCACGTATTCATACGTCAGGTTATGCGGTCTGTTGCGGTCACTTTTGATGGATAATAGTAATACCTAATAAATAGGGACACCGGAATATTGTGAGACGAGTTTTTATGAACTTTAACAAATCTCGTTAAAATTAATATCAAAATATATTTTTAAATCTAATTGTAGCATTTTTGAATGTGTTATATATACATGAAATGAAATTGAATATTTAGTAGCAGAAGCGTAGAAGACATTTTTATTAATTGTCTTTAATTGCCAGAAAAAAAAGTACTAACTGCACTATCATAATTTTCTTTTTAATATTCCTATAATAAATCAAAGTTAGCAGTCCAGAAGGAAATATTTCTCTTCACCAAAGACTAAAGAAGGATATTTAATAAAATAAGTTTGATCTGGCTATTATGATCGTAATATTGTTTTTAAGGGAAACATTAACATTCAAAAATTTGAAATCTTGCCGAAATGTTTCAATCCATATCACCATAATACCACTCTAGTTTGAGAAGTTTTTTTTACTATTTTTAGCTGAAATATGCCTTTTAATATCGAAATCCAACTTTTTATTACTAAAAAAATCCATTAATTTTGTTCACCATAACTCAGGGTCTCTAGTCTAATAATAATATAATAATAATAATAATAAATATTGTTTGTACATATTTTGTGAAAGGCTCTTTCAACGAAAATTGAACTGCATGTGATGCCACTTTGCTATTCAAGGTCCATATAGTTTGTATAAGTCGCATTTTGTAGAGGTGTTTGATCATGAGACAGACCACAAGGCATGTGTTGCTGCAAGGCCAACAAGATCACGTGGTATATCGGTCTCCCTCCCTCGCCCCTCTCCAATTTCCAATCACCCACTGTTTAAAAAAAAGTATCTCCTGGCTTCGGTGTAACGCGTTAAGACAGTTTATATTTTTTCTCCACCGCATGGAATTCCCCCCCGCTCCTCCCCTCCAAAATAATGAAATCCTTAACGTGCATTTTCTGAAGCAATTGATTATATCAACACACGACTTACAAACTAAGTTCTCCGGCCGTTAATTCATTTCTCTGAAAGGGGAAGCCCAAATGTCACGATTAATATATTTTATGTCCATGCTGGGGATTCGAACCATTAGTTCGATAGGAATATGCGCTACCGACTGGTAAGTCTTATAAGGTGTCGCGCAGTACGCATTTTTATTTACACCATTAGGGTAAATATGAAGGTAAAATTGAAAGAAAATGCACCCGCATTTGTGTGTAGGGAGTGGGAAATCATTCAGCGAGAAAATAAAACATAAGATCCGGCTGGGGTCTGAACCTTGATCTCCCCATCAGCGTCAAATCAGAATAGACGATTCATTTCGCGTGCCCACCGAAACTGATCTAGGATCAAGTCAACTCGGCCTTTTACTCGTTATAAACAACGTTTTCTGATACGAGATTTTATATTTAATTTCTCAGCTATTCGACCCTGAAACGGGCCCCTAAGTGTTACGCCTACCGTTCTAGGATAAGCTACTCTGTAAAGTTATATATACAACCCTTTGTTTAGAAAGATCACTTTGAATTCATTGATAGAAGGTACCTCTTCTCTTTAGCTAATGGTCGTGGGCTGCGCTAGGGCATAGAAATAGCACCGACATTCATTTGTTTTAATCGGAAGCAGTGGTGACTGAACCTTTTTGTATGGCGGGGTGGTGGGAGAGAGGGAGAGAAAAAAGTGTTTTAAGGACCTGACTTAAATTAAGCCCCCTCCCCCTTTGAAATATAAAAATCTATTTGGGGTGATCCCCTCAATTTTTGAAAATTAATTATTTCTATAAGATATTTAAATTAGTCTTACCCAATTTTATTTTTTATTTAGATGCTTCTATAAGCTATTTGGAGTGGTCCTCCTACCACCAATTTTTGAAAATCGGATGCTTTCAGGAACTTTTTGGAGTGGTCCTCGCGTGAAAAGTTTTCATAATTACATGCATCTCGAAGTTATTTATAGTGGTCCTCCCCAATATATTTTTGAAATTTTGATGGATTTAGAAGCTAGAGTGCTCCTCGCCCAAACTTTTTCTTCTAAAACTAATGTTGGAAAATTTGTTAAAATTGATTGCATCTAGATAATTTGGAGTTTAGATTTAAGGTAATCTTTTGCCTTCATATTTAATGAAGGGATTTGAAATAGATTTAGGGAAGGAGGCGATTAAAATCTTTTCAAGGGGAGCACTTTCCCTCCTCCGGTTCCGCTGCGCTTGATCAGAAGGCACTGGAAGATATTTGTTGCAAACTATTGGTTATATTGAATTGTGTTTCGCCCGGGCTGGACGATTTCTTAAGCGCCACAAACACAATGTTAGGGACGTTTAAAAATATCTCACGAAAATAAATATCCAGTCTATTTTAGAGTAAAGCAGTTTGTGTTGTTTTCTGTTTCTTAGACCTATAATAAAGTTGATATCAATTACAGGACTTTAATAATTTATTCTATTAGACCTACAGCTACAAAAGTGTCAATATAAAAGGGTTAAGATTAAAAGCTTCCCACACCGTTGGCCGAGATGTTTAGGGCGTAAGATTATAATTGCACTTGGTAGAAGTTGACATGGAGTCTGGGGTTCTAAATTTTCCCGGCCATGTTAAGTAGGGTTGATTTTTTACACGGTATGTATCACCGCCGCTTTTGCGTTTTCTCTTCGCGCTAATTTCTTTGCGCCTTCTATAAACTACCCTCTTCATCTCCATTCCTTAAATTGTCGTTAATTTACTATTCCGTAGAACGTATTTATTTTAAAAAAAATCCATATTGGAGTAATATGTGGGCTAAACGTAAATATCCTAGTCAGGTTTGATGGTGACTTCGAGGTCGGGGCTAGAATCCTGGCTGAGTGTAGGTCTACTAAGGGTGGGTTTTATTATAATTTCCCACTCCACGCAAAATACGGGTTTATTAATTCTAAATTGTAACTTACTCAACCTCAACCCATGTTCGATTAAATACATACACCTACCTTTAGCTCAGTCAACCGGTAGTGTGTCTACCTCCTGAGTTAAGGGTCCCGGGTTCGATTCTTGGCATGGGTGAGATTTTTTATCTTTGGTTATATATGAGGTTCCTCTTTCGCAGTGATGAATTAATTGCCGGGGACTGGGTGTTTTCTGTTCTATATTTAAGTTAGTTTATAAGTCGTGTGCTGATATAATCAGTCAGTTCCAAAAGAGCAGTCTAAATATATTTATTTTTAAAGTTTATATCGAAGGTATGGTAGGTAGAGATGAAAATTTTCCAGAAAAGTTTGAATAGGAAAATTTTCTCCAGTGATGGTTTTTGGTTGAGGAGTTGTATTGTAGAGGTGACACTTTGAGCCTATTATACTTTAAAAATGTATAGTGTATTAGGAGACTAGTGCGCTTTAAGAAGGAGGAGGGTGGTTGGAGGTGGGACAGGGGTAGATAGCAAGCACGGAGGAAGGGGAGGGGGGGCGGGAAGACACATGTCGGGCCAACCTTAACATTATTTCAATTAACTTATTGATGACAAAAAAATTTGAAGTATGATTTATGAACATGACGCGTCTACAAAGGCTCACATTCATTTGTTTCTTTACTACATTTTTTTTTTAGTACCGCGTCTTACTCTCCGTTAGGCTCATACCATTGTGTACTAATTACGCCAATGTGTTAGGGATAAGTAAAGTTTAATTTAGAGGAATTACACCCACAAATGCGTGGAATGAAAGTGGAAAACCATTTAGAATAAAACTGCTTCAATATACCTAACCGGTATCGAACTCAGATCTCCCTGTCATCGGCACTCGAGGCCATTGCGAGAGTAGTGCGGTAGATCATGCGGCCACTGAAGGTGTTTCTTTACTAAAACTACTACGATCACTAATTATTACTGTTATTATTATCCATTTAGGCCTAATCAGTTGAAATTATTTTACAGAAATAATAGTCGAAAATTTTCCGTCTGGAAAAATTTTCCGGCTCACATCTCTAATAGTAAGACGGGGTTCTAAAAAATCGTGGAGGGATAAAAAATAACTATGATTGTGAAACCAACCTTAGTGTAGTCTGGTGAGCTCGATCCCCGGTCTTCCAAACTAGAGTAAGGTACATTATCCGTGTGACTTAACTCTTCTATCTCTGCCAATTTGCTAAAACCTAGTAAGATACCAAGACCGCTGGTTGACCTAAGGAAAAGAGGCATTATAAACGTTATACGGACGAAAAAGAACATCTTAATAATACGTCTATGATTATGTGTACTGGTTCTTTTAATCTTCTCTTTTAGCTGGCACTGTTTTCTGTCACGTGCGCGGCGCGCTCTCTGGCGCTAGTTTGCTTGTGTTAACCTCTTGACACACCTTCGACCCCCACGCCAGTAAACATGTCGTTTGGATCCACCTCCTGCCCCATCGAGGGCTGTATTACGATTTTCCTCACTTCTGACATACACACAAACATTGTCGACGTTTAATAGCTACAAGGCTTCTGCAAAAATACGGTCTGATTTTCATAGGAAGCCTTTTATTTTAAAACTGGAAACTCATGTTGCCACAATGCCGGAAAAAAAAGAGATAATAATTGTATTTACATTCTTAGTCGTTTATTTTTTTAAATTTTAGTACAGCGTCTACTACCCGTTCGGTTTGTACGCCTATGTACTAATTACACTAATGGTTTAGGGATTAAAAAGGTTTAACTGGGAGGAAGTGCATCCGCATTTGCGTGGAAAGTTAGTTGAAAACCACCCTCAATGCACCCGACCGGGATCGAACCCCTATCTCCCCGTCCTTGGCAGTCTAGTCTAACACGATCCGTTTAGTTAATTATGTAAATATAAATTATTAGTGTTGGGACGATAACTACGTTTCTCGATTCCGATACCTTGCTCAATAGACTATTAATCATCTCCTCGGTATTATATACCCTATTCGATACCATTCAACATAGCATTGAACAAATCATCAGTTTGTAAGCGTATAAATTAGGTCAAAAGAAAAATGCTTAATTTGTTTCAATTTATTTGTTTCCATATTATGTCGCATAATATGGAAACTGATCAATTATATTATTCAAACAAATTATATCAAGATTAACCCGCCTCAGTGGCGTAGTTGGCTAACGCGCTTGTCGTGTTGAGCTCGACTGCTGAGGACGGGGAGATCGAGGTTTGAATCTCGGTCGGATGAACTGGGTGTGTGTGTGTGTGTCCTAAATGGTTTTCCACTCCCCCTCCACGTAAATGCGGGTTCACTTCTTCTAATTCAGCCTTCCCAATTCCTAATCCATTAGAGTAATTAGTACTTAAAGCGTATAACCCGAACGGGTAGTAAGACGCACTGCTAAAATATAACAAATATTTATATCAAGATTGATCACAATGAAAGAAAACCTAGATGTTATTTTCAATTAACTTAAAATTTGTAAAATTTTATCCACGTAATATAAAAATAAATATAATATTAGTATTATATGCAACAAATTTATTTAGGTACAGTAAAAAAAATAATAAGTTTGTAATACATACATTATTATTTTTTGACTATTACCTTAATAAAATTGTTACATATAATACTAATATTATATTTATTTTCAACTCTTTAACGTGGAACAAATTTACATATTATTTCAAGTTAGTTGAATATAACATCTAAGTTTTATTTTCTTATTATCAATCTTATAACTCTCCTTACCAACAAATCACCATTAATATTATTAAAATTAGATTAAGATGTAACCGGACAAAAATAACATTGACACTTAGTAGTAGGCCTACAATAAGAAATGGTATTACTTATAAAAGGTCATGAAAGTAAGTTTTTTATTTCTGCATAGTATACAATATAGAATATTATAGATATTTGTCGGGCTGGAGGCTGATATATATGTCTAGAAAGCAAACATAATAAAATAAACCTGTTTGAGGAGTTAACCGTATTGAATACTAAGGAGCAGTATCGATATTTTTAACGCATAGTATTGATTATTGCAATAACAGTCAATACCGTTGGTATCGACTATTGAGTATCGACTTCGGCCCGCCACTATAAATTATAGTTATCCGTAATAAAGTATTATTGGAAACTTTTGACGACTTTTTAGATGAACTTAGAAATTAATAAATCAAACAAGACAAAATATTATGTATAACATACTAAATGTTAGTGACTTTTAATTAATGTAGATTGTCGAAAGTGGGCTTCCAATAAAAATCTGAGTTTAGTTTTAACGTGTTCACTACAATTTTTATAGTAGGAGCTTTTCAGAAAATACAAACACATTACATTGTTTTGTGGCCACAGCTAAAGATCATACATATGAGCTGACGTATGATTACGTAAAAAATATATATCTAGTAGGTAACTTTTTTAGCTGATGAGGCTGTTCCCATGAAAATTTGATTGTAGGGATTATACGGTTCATTCTGACCTAGAAGGTCGCAGTTAGTTTCCCAGACAGACGGTTGCAATGTTTCTTTTTGTTTTGTTCTCTCCTAAAATAGAGACATTGTAATCGTGAAAATTTTCGCCCTCGAAATTTGAGTTTTTAGTCCCCCCTCACCTTACAATTTTGTCTATTCCCATGTCTGTCCGTCTCTCTACACGCCTCTATCCGGGGCTATAGATAATGAGGTCCGATTAAATTCAATATTTATATATCATGCGGTCATAACTGGGAATATTTTTGTGATTTAGTTTCTAGCCCTTAAATTAGGAATAGCTTACTTTTTTTAAATGGCACTAACATGTTTTGTTTAAAATTGTTATCTGGGAAGTGTTTTCTTGATAAACAAAAATGTTTGTCATTTTTTCTAGTAAAAAAAAATCCAAGCGTAATTTATTAATGAGGTATTTTTGGAATTATATAACTTTTTGAAAAGGACTTTAAAATTGTGTTTAAATTTAGATATGAATAGAGTTTAAATGATTATAAAAATAATGTTCGTTTTTCTGAGTAAAACTATTTTTTTGCTCCGTGTCTACTATCATTCCGGGTTATACGCATAACTAATAAAATACAAATTGCTCTAATGCGTTAGGGAGGAGTATAGTTAAATGTATAGTAAATGGAGCCGAATTTGTGTGGAGGGAGAGTGGAAAACTATTTGAGAAAAACAACCCTAATTATACCCAATCTAGTACAGTGTGAAAGTTACGCTTAAGCGTCTTTAACCATCCAGCATCCGAAGCGAGTAAGATCTTTAAGAAGGGGTAGTTTAACTGATAGTTGATTTTTGAATTTTACCACAGATTAAAAAAAAATCTAGATGATTCTCTTTTACCATCTATTTTTACAAGTTTTCTTCAAACTCACTCTCACCTTATTTTCTTAGATTGGATACTTTGTCTTCATACTTGTATTTATAGCGCAATAATGTACCAAGACATTAAGTTGTAATAAGAAGCCCCTCACCCCCTCTGCCCGTAGCCTCGACCTCTTGGTTGGGATACGTGACCAAGCGTGGCCATCTGTCAGTATTTTTTATTATTTTTAATTGCGTGGCATTTTTGACCGTGAGAGCTATATCGTAGTTGGTTCGGTCACGATGTATGTAGACTTCTAGCCCCCTATGAGGATAAAACGTCGCCCAGGTTAAACTTATGGACGTTGTCTAAAAGTCGTACCTGCAACGAGATGATGTGATAATAGTTATTATGAAGGTGGGAGTGCTCTTAAACCTGATTATCCCAACCCTGGTGACCGGTGGGATAGTTCCCCTTCAGGAAAAAAAGAAAATACCCATGGTACCAGCCGGGAATCGAGCCCTGGAGTTCGTAGGCAGGTGCACTGACCACATTCTAAAACTGGGCCGGTTGTTATTGTGGTTTTCAGCCGGCTCACCGACTAGACTGAGTCTGGTCGTTGAATCTACCCATTACTTTATATCTAAAAGTTCGATATCGTCAGTCTTATTTAGTCCGATTTGGCACGAACCTCCACCCTAGTGTATCTATGCATATTTAAAACTTAAACTCTACCCCTAGACCAGGTATGTCAAACTTGCGTCCAGCGGACCTACTGATGTCCCAACCATGGTGGCTTCAGACAGGGAAAACCTGGAAAATCGGCGAATTTTGGATGACAGGGAAAACAGTGAAATGTCAGGGAGTTAAACTAAAAATAAGGAAAAGTCAGGGAATTAAAAAATATGTCCGAAATATCCCATTAATTTCGCAACTAAACACTAAAATAAAAGTTAATAATACCTAAATAAAAAAACATTTTAATCTTTAAAAAAAACTGATAAAACTGTTTATGTTTAGTAGATACAAACTTTTTTAGTATATGATCAATAATAATAAAAACAAGTCATCATTCACCATTAAAACTGGGAAAAAAGAAGTCAGGAAAATTGAAAAATGTTGCCGGCAAAACCTAGAAAAGTCAGGAATTTGGTAAAATATGTTTTGTAGCCACCCTGCCAACATAAAATGCTGTTCGATTCATTTTAAAAATGTTTAACATCTATACAATTTAGGATCTGGAATTTGAGCATTGCTTCGGGAAAATTTATAAAGTGAAATTAGTTTACCAACTTTGTTTTTATTATTTAGCACCGCGTCTCATAACCCTTTCGGGTTATACGCTTAAGTACTAACTACGATAATGGTTTAGGAATTGGGAAGACTGAATTTAGAAGAAGTGAACCCGCATTTGCGTGGTGAGAGAGTGGAGAACCATTTAGGAGCACCCCCACCTCCAGTTCAACCGACCGAGATTCCAACCTCGTTCTTCCCACTCTCGGCAGTCTGGCTCAACACGAAACTAATGCGTTAGCTAACTACGCCACTGAGGGTTTTTTTT
The DNA here is from genome assembly GCA_901482245.1 of Timema douglasi. NCBI lineage: Eukaryota > Metazoa > Arthropoda > Insecta > Phasmatodea > Timematidae > Timema > Timema douglasi. The sequence goes on from CABEEJ010000592.1 coordinate 152,242, forward strand.
TTACCAGAATTAACGTTAACTTTGTACTCACTATAGATTGATTAAAAAAAGCTTTAATTTTCGCAATAAATGTGTGCAATGTTTGGCAGCACGTACGTGTGTGAACAGTTTTTTTTCTTATGAAAAGGAACACACACACAATAGATCACGGCTTATGTATACGCAATTATTATCAATTATGAAAGTGATGTGAACACAAAATTTAAGCATGGAATAAATCAACGCTATACAATTAATTATACATGAAAGGCCAAGCTTGAGGTATGAATATAATTACTGAAATCAGCCGTTTCTGAATCATATTCGAATATATTCATATATGAAACCTTAACACGGAATCGAACCCGGGACCTTTGGGTCAGCGCGCCAATACTACAACTGAGCCATTGAGCTATCCACACGTCCAACACACTCATATTTTTAGCCACAATAAACACTTTTCATTTACTACAATATTTTCAAACATTGTTACCATTAAAAAAATAAATTTTTAAAATTGAATTATTTGTAGACAACCCTAGAATTATTTTTATGCAAAAAAAAATGTATTTATTTTTATTTAACATGAAAAAACTCTCAGATATCCATTTTTGAAAAATTTCAAATTAAAAAAATCTTTCATCAGTAAACTACCCTTGAAATAATTATTTATTTTATATAAATTAACAAACATTATTATTTATCATTGAATAGTCTTAAATAAATTTTTTAAACAAAACAGTTATTTCCAAAAATTTCAAATTTTTCTGAAACAGGTCATCAGTGAACTTACTATAAAATTAAAAATATATTTTTCTTTGAAAAAAATTAAGATAAATATAAATTTTAAACAAAATCCTCAGAGCCATTTTCAAAAATTTGGAACTGAAAAAAAAAAAAAACACTTGTGAGTAAACTACTTAATGAACAAAAAAATAAAGGGGAAGGTGAAAAAAAAAAAAAAAAANCCTAGGTATAGCACTATAAAAACTTAATACCAAATTTGAACAAAATGTATCGAACCGTTTTGGATCCGTGGCCAAGGATAGGCATATAGAATTGTAAAATCCACTTTTTTTTTGTTCATAATCTCGAGATCGATTTTCTCTCTTTCACAATTACTATAGTTTCTCTTTATTTGAGGAAGTAAAAGCACCTAAATAAACTGTGATTATAATAAAAAAAAATTCATTTAAAATGTTTGGTTTATTTCCGAACTCGCGCTCAACTGCTTCACACAGTTTGAGGAACACTGCAGTGCCGGATAACACGTCACTTGGTTCGTTCTTCCTCTATGTTCCACGGGGTTTAGCCGATTGTTAGACGATGCATCACATTGCAGCTATAGTCGGAGCGACACACAAAGAAACTTGTATTTTTCAGATAAAAAAACAACAACCATATGATCTATTCTCATGTATTCATGCGCTATGAGGTGTTTTCTGCAGCTGTCACTTTTGACAGATGGTGGCAACACTGTCGGCTGGTTTTGTTCATGTTGGCTACGTGGGGTTTGCGATGTCATTAACATTGTCGTGTGTCTAACCAAGTCTACAGTCCAGGCCTTATCTGACAGCTGGAAAAGCTCACGTATTCATACGTCAAGTCATGGGAATTGCAGCTGTCGCGTTTGATAAATTTTGTGTTCATGGCTCTACCAGCTTATCGGGATTTATTTACTTTGGATTTTTCTCATAAATACTGCACGTTCCATAGACCAAACTTATATAACTCTACCGTGGTTCGGATCCCACGTTAAACTGTAGGTCCTCCATTTCATATCATAATCACTCTGCCATTACACATTAACGTAAGTACGTATAACCCGAACGGGTAGTAAGACGCGGTGCTAATAATAATAATAATAATAATAATAAAAAAACTCTATCCACGTGATCGTGATGTGGTGGTTAATCCCTTGGGACCAACCCCCTATAAGAAAAAAGTTTTAATAATTTTGGGGCTAACTACAAAAGTTAAGTAATTCGTGTGTGAAGTTTCAGATTTTTACCTTATTGTCGACCTCGGTGGTCTTGGGGTAAAGTGCT